>JABFQM010002888.1:0-13444 GCA_022816865.1 Zelostemma sp. ZL-2020
CATCTAAATTTTTATTCTTAAATATGACTAATTTACATTTTTCCGGAGCCAAATTTAGATCTCTGTTTTGTAGAAAGTTTGATACAATATTTATTTGGTTTTCTACAGTCTCAATGCAATTTTGGATTTTCGATTTAATATTGCTAGAGCCATCTTACGGAAGCAAAATCAGTATTACCCAAAATTTGAAATTGTCCATACGCGCCATCACTGTCAGGTTCGATAAGTTGCCGACAGTGAATAAACTCCAAACCTTTTCCGAGAACCGTTATCAAACTACCGACAGTAAATTAAACATCGCAACATAACCCAACTTTTTCTTCTACGTTTCTCCATATCGTTCGACGCAGTTCGACGTTTGTCGAATAGCAAAACCGTTTTCATTTTCTTGAAAAGTCGAAATGGTTAACTGAGCCGCGAAGTTTCTCAAGTGCCCGAAAATCGAACGTGAAAGTGATATTTCGTATCGGAATATTGACTCGGTGCAAAGTGAGTTTGTTTACATTCCTACGCAATAAACTTCATTGAAAAACAATGCCGAGACCCGCAAAATCGTTGAAACGCAAAATTGGGCAGC
This sequence comes from Zelostemma sp. ZL-2020, assembly GCA_022816865.1. Taxonomy (NCBI): domain Eukaryota; kingdom Metazoa; phylum Arthropoda; class Insecta; order Hymenoptera; family Platygastridae; genus Zelostemma; species Zelostemma sp. ZL-2020. Next base: position 578 of record JABFQM010002888.1, read on the forward strand.
TGGAAGAGTTGGAGGTCAATCTCCAAACCAATCAAGAAGAAGATGCTGCGATCCAAAATTCGTTGGATTCCGACGAGGAGGATAAGGATGTCGAGGAGGAGAATTATAATGTCATGGACGAAGAGCACTTCGAAGGTATTTGTTTATTTCATATAAACATTTTCCTGTATTTTAATTACATCCAAAATGCTGCATTTTTTAAATATAAAATAAGTGATTTGTTTACATTTCCAGTCTCTTAAAATAAACGAGAGTTCATTGTACATCTCCCATGCTGAAAAGCATCGATCTGTGTGCATTGTTTATTGATTCAAAAAATTTTGTAGGAGTCGAAGATGGTCCAGCTGCTCCGGAAACGAACGTCGAGTTCACGGCTTTCAACTTGAAGGAAGAATTAGAAGAGGGAAGTTTCGATAAAGAAGGGCATTACGTGTGGAAAAAGGAAAAACAAATTCGTGATCATTGGTTGGATAATATTGATTGGGTCAAGGTAAACAAATTCATTATTTTTCAATTTTATTTTGTAACAAGTTTTATAAGAACAGACGATTTTTGTAGGTACAACCTGGGAGTGCGGGTGACAAAAACAGCAAATCGGAGAGCGACAGCGACGAAGAAAGTGCCAAAACTGTGTTTGACCCTGTACCTATTTACAAGGAAATACTGGTGCATTTGAAACCTGGGGAAACGGTGTCTAGAGCTCTTTGGAGATTAGGTTCGAAATTGCAATTCGACGCAATCATATTCGTGTGAAATAATTGAAAAATTTGCATCTACAAAACTTCCACTTGATTTATGAATGATTTTTTTTAGGAGGAGGGAATAAGCAGCTGACAACTGCGGAGCGATGGAAGAGGAGAAAAGATCCGATAAAAGCTCAGGAGGATAAAGAGAAATCAGAGCAAATCACGAAATTAACAGAACTTGCTAATGAACTGCTTACACAAACGGGAAACATGGATATTTATCAAGAAAATTATGATCTGATAAAGAAAAAGGTTGCTGTTTTAACCGTTATCGATAATTTTCAAACTCAAGTTTGATTATCAACTAAATTCAATTTCTTTTCGCAGGTTGATGCAAGTACCAAGCAGTCGCATCTTGCAAAACAAGACGCCGAACTCGACATGTATTCCGATGATTTTTCTACTAAAGAACAGACAAAATTAGGCGACCCTGCCAGTACAAGTGGTGAATTCATCAAGAATATTTCACCCTTCAGTTTTCATCAAAGAAAAATTCATTAGATTTGTACGTGACGTAAAAATTTTTTATTCACAGCCGAAGATACAAAAATGGAAGTAGTTGAGAAAGCAGAAGAGAAAAAAGAGGAAACTGTGACATGGGAGCTGAAATGGTCGCAGGAAGAAAAAGCAGAAGTCCATGGACCGCACACGACCGTGCAAATGCAGGCTTGGTCCAAAGAAGGCTACTTCAAAAAAGGGGCCTGGGTTCGAAGAAAGGGCCAAGATCAGTTTTACAGCGCTTCGCGCATCGACTTCGAACTGTACTTATAATTCCACGATAACTTTTCACGAAAATAATGCACTTCTATCACAGAAAGTAGAAAGTTTCGATGAGAATTGGAATTTCCGGGAAGAATCTACGAATCTTATTTTTCAATGCATCGCAATAAGAAAGCTGCAATTCGAAGAAACTTTATCGTTGTTTAATATTGAGTACAAAAGCGATTAAATTCTCATCTATCGTAAAACTGGTGTTTGTGATTCCGTCTTCTCCCGGGTATTTTGCTATCCTGTTCGATCCACAAATTCGGCGTGGAGTGACCTGAAAACACGAAACGAGTTTTAATTTCCGTGAAACTGAAACGTTCCTCTCCGCAACTTCTCCACCCGTCTCTAAAAATCGCTACAAACGCTCCCTCCGAAGCATTCCAATCGCTTTATTTATCTTTCTCTTTCGCCATGTACATCCCCTCGTTCTCTCGCTCGATCACAGGAAATCCATCATTTTTACGCCACCTCCGTCGCGAATAAACAATCCCTGATTGGGGAGTCGCTAAATCCGTCGTTCGACATTTTTCCACTCGTTTGCATCTTCATCCATCGTTGAAAAACATTGGCAAAGGCTTCTCAAGTCTTTCCCAACTACCCCAAATTCGCTATCACCAATCAATCTCGTATACATACCAAAGTCGTGAGGCGCTTCGTGTATCCCGGGATAAAAGCCGTCGTTGTAAAAGCCCTTACTCGGGTACACGCCGACGGACTTGACGGTGACCAGTGTGACGCCGACGACGAGGGCGACGAGCAGGAAAATCTTCATCTTGACGAGGAGAAGGATCACCAGGCCCTTGAGACCCCCCACAACTGCAAATACGACTGACTTTTGTACACGTGTGTGCGAGCGTATCGACGCCCCCGTCTAAATTCGCACTCCCCGAGGACCCGGGGCATGCACGGGGTATACGTAACGTAGAAAATGGCTGAATGCAAATGCAATTATGTAAATCGCAATATGTAAAATAGGCAGGAGCGAGTACAGCGAGTTGTAAGTCGGCTTGTAACGATAAAAGTGAATATGTAATTACGCGAGAGAACGAACGGATAAACGGGAACGGCGCTGGAGCAGCAATGCCTCGCTGAAAATACGAGACTCGGATACAGTTCACATCTCGACTGACTTCATCGCTGGGACTTACGCAGGAGAAAATGCTTGAACTTTTTCTTGCGAGCGTCGTATTTTTCCAAAGCAGAAGCTGCATCGTTGTCACTCTCGCAAACGGCGCAAGCCACCGTTAGAGCACACAACGCCGCTACGAAATACCACTTCATTTATCTTTATTACTCGTCGGGCGATGTTTGATATGGGACTGTTGAAGAGCTGTACTCGGAGTTGAAAAATGTACTCGGTTTTTCGGTATATATGGACAGGAGAGAAGAGAGCTCGGCGGTATCTTGGTTAAGCAAATTTGCACCACTTCGCGATTCTTTAGAACCTTTTATGACTTGGGTAAACAAATGGAAAGTAGGTTCGACATTCGGGTTACGAGCGTACATAATTTCTGGGCTTGTGGGTCGTTATTTTAGTAGCCGCGATAAATTGATAATCGCGGAAACGCGCGGGAATAGACTTTACTTTTACGAGGAAAAGAAGTCTTTGTCCGTAATTGAAACGAGTTTTCCGATTATTTAATCAACATTCGATGAGGGGAAATGGATAATTTTTAGAGACCGGGTTTATTCATGAAAGTGCATCAAACTTGCCGAGCTTATTTGCAAATTAAACGAGTCGGAATAGAAATGAGAATTGCGGGGATTGGACGGACATACATAATGCCAAAAGTCGGAATTATTTTCCGATTTCCGGAAGCTGCGTCATTTGGTATTCATCTATTTTCATTAGTCATAAAGATGCATCGTAACGCATGCGTCGAGTTGTCATAAATGTGTCAGATGCAATAACACATGTACCGTGTTTATCAAAGCGCAATGAACTTTGCTTCGAATGAAAAACATCTCTTTCACTTTGATTTACAAAACTGTAAAGAAGAGTGGATTTTGAAAAATCGCGGTCCTTTCGCTCTGGGTTTATTTAAAAATGTTCATGCAAATGCGGGGTCTTTAGAAAAACGTAACGGCGAAGCATAAAATACGAAGTTATGTTTCCACGTTGCTCGCTGTAAAGAAAATCCGAATGTTGCCGTAGCCTCGGGGGCGCACTTATTCTACTTACCCTTGCGATACATCCCGGCGTGCTTTATCAAGAATATCTTGCATGTAAAATATATTATTTTTGTATAAATTGCATTCAGAGCTGTGCGATACGAACGAAACGAAAAGCCAAGAAAGTTAATGAGGTCTCTGCTTGCCACATTCAATTACGGAGCAAGGAATAATTTATTCGAACAAAGAGATGCTCTCGGAATGATTCTTTTCATTCCCCGAGACATTCGGAAATCGAGTACACGTTTTATTAAATAATCTTTGATTAAAAATATGCTATGGCAATCACGAATTTATCGCAGGGTTTGAAAATTCGAGAGACTCGAGTTATATATTTGCACGTCCTGCGTCGAACAATTTCTTACTTCAAAAAGTCAGATTCAATTAAAATTATAATAAATTTTTACGATGATGAAAGAATTTTTCGCGCTGGGACAAATCTTTTTCCCATTTTTATATTTTTCCCGAGATCGTCATCCAATGTTTTAATTTATTGGAGCGAGTTTTTCTTATTTTTTTGGAGTCAGAATCTCGGAGAAATTCGGAGAGCACGAGGGACTTTTTTATTTCGGTCGCAATCGACGATCCGGAGAAAAAAGTCCGGCGATTAATGGCATCGGAGGAAGTAATCAGACTAATCTTCGGAGTCGATCTTAGGTTTAAGTTTATTGATTATGGAGAAGACTCCACGGGCTTATCAGTCCGAGGACCCCGACGCGTAATCCGAGACATTACTCCGATGTTCTCCAGCTCCAGAAATGTATCGTTTCGAACATTCGAAACATGATTTTCTCGGAGGAATTTTTATTCAAACTTTCGTTCGCTCGCTCGAAAAGTGGTATAAATGTTGGTTTCGACGTCACGCGCGATCTATTTTATTTACGAAACGGTAGGAATCGCGTCTTTAAAAAATGTATCAAGAAGCTCGAATTCCACCCTCGTCCTTAGAAATTAAATACCCCGTCTCTTCCCTCCATTATTCACATCCCTCAAAGTTTAACAGCGAATTATTGAAATTGACAATCCAGCGAAATCGCGCGCCCTAGGGCACGCAGAAAATTTCTTAAGCGAGGCCGAAGTTTATCCAGATCTTAACGCATGTAAATGTCGAGAGAGGGTTCATTTCTCGGGGAATCTCTTTTCGTATCGTCAGGGAAAAAAGCTCTCGAGGCAAATGAATGAATAAAACAAAAAAGCGGAAGAATGGATAAGGATAAAATGACAGGCGCACACGAGCGTTACTCGAGTTTCATTTACATTAACGCAAGTTTGATATTTGAAAAAATGACGGGAGAAGGAAATTGAATTTTCGCTCGAAAAAAGTGTAGATACCAGTTGATAATGTAATATTTAATTCGGTCGAGTACATTACAATTTTTATTGCGATTCGTAGAATACTTACAAAAATCAAAGTACCTAATTATTCTTACGCCCAAGAAAAATGCCACGGCCAATAACGAATCCCGATACTCGTTTCTCGTATTAAACATTGCCGACTCATTCTTCCTGTAGAATCAAGTAAATATAATCTAAGTACGCATAATTTTCGTATACACTTAAATCTATACAAACTATATACACACCTTACACGACGATTCTTCGAAGTATATATAATAGTATCGATATAGCAGTTTTTTATATTCAAATATAATGCTATGTTTTATGAAAATATTTATACATTATTGTTTATTCATTTATATGTACAGCGCCTGTAAATACAACTCAATCTCGCGCTTTTTTATTCTCTCGCTTCAGGCGTGAGATTCTTCCTTTCCTTTTTCTCGCATTGCTTTGTTAAAGTTCCTGCATGGTATTCGCGTAAAGCAAACGCCACAAACGTTTCGAAACAGTGCGCTGCCTGATGAAGAGGCGTGCTCGGGTATCTCGAGAATAGACGGAGGTAAAAAAAAGAATTAATGAAAACGCGACGAGGGACGAGACTGCGTTTCGTCTCTATCTCCTCTCTTGTTCTCTTTGACTAGTCTGCTTTCTCGCGAGCTTCAGACGAGTTTCTACGAGCACCATGACTAACTACCATGACTAACGAGCCGAGCCAAGTGCCACCAAAGAATTTCGTTTAAGCCAGGTCCACCCGGGAATCGCGAGCGAAATATTGCGCGCTCCTTATGATTCCTTCCGAGAATCCGGTCGGAAATTAGCCCGAGTGCTTTCGTTAGGATAACTCGCGATCCAGAAATAGCGTTTAAATAATAATGCCGAAAAGAGTAGTGATTCCCGAAAGAAATCGACGAGCCAAAAGAGCATTATTTCGACATAAAACGAACGCCTGCTCTTTTGCATTCGTGCCTTTTTCCTGTTCTTTTTTTTTCAAGCGGCCACGAATTGCGCTTATTTTGCGCTGACTCCACGGGAAGAATCGAAACCAAAACCAGACGATGTTTCCATAAAAGATGGTTTTTGTACGAGATAAACTCCGTTCTTTCCAGCTCGAATCCTGCGATACAAATGTGTCTTTTTTCAACGTAAACGGCTTCGCTTTTATTATTCCTTCAATTTACATGTCCCGCGCGTTGGTAGAAGCCGTGAAACGCCCGCTGCCGCTTTTGCTTTTCTCGTATATTTTTCTTGTATATTCACTCGCCTCCGTCGCCTTAGAACTTTAGAACCCGCGGAATCGTCTCTCTACTCTTGACGGCTTCGAGAAAATGATGCTATTCGCAGAAATTATAAAATCCGTTCTCGATTCGAGCACTGCGCGGTCGATGTACGAATACAAAAGTTGCGATATTGTTCTCGCTATTCCTTATACAAAAGTATCTCCATTTTCACCGACGTGAAAAAACGTTCTTAAATATATAGAGAATTGTAAAAAATTCGAGTTTACAGTCGGCATCGGTGAAACGTCAACGCGCGTGGCTTCCCGGGAGAATAACTCGACTCCGTAATTCGAGTTTTTGTAAAAAATATTGCAGATAAATGTAGAGTCGATTAAATATTCTCGACGTTTTATTTTAATACGGATTCGATTACATCGATTTCTTAATTAAACTCTTGTCAAAAAGTCTCTACGGAGCGTTACGAAAACGAGAACGCTTTTGAATTATTAACCGATTTTCATTGATTGTTCTTAAAAAGATATTGAAGAATTTATAATTCACCGTTACGATCCCATTTTTCGAATAAAATTAGTCGAATCGTTGTCTCGGAAAGCCAAAGAATTTTCGACGCGAAGGATAGACCGAGCATAGTTTAATCTACACGCAAACTACATTATTATTATCGTTATTATTATCCTCGATACCGTCTATTCCAGTTACGGGAAGAAAATACCAAACCCCCGAAGAACCAATTCCGTATTCTCGTAGGCAAACACGTCCATGCAGAGTTTGAACGCGCTCGCGGTCGAGAAGACGCGGGCTTTGATTTGATTTGTCGCTGGAACAACGCAGACTGAACAATCAACTCCAGCTCTACCCGCGACGTAATTATCTCGGAAGACTATTAATTTGTATCTCCCGTCTTCGTTTCTCCGAACATTTGCGTTTTTCCAACGATTGCTCAAACTTGTTTTTCCGAGGCGAAAAAAAAGCCGGGAAATTGCTTCCCTCGTAGCTCCGCTTCTTATCGTAACCAAGGAGATAATGGGGCGTAAAAAAATTGATAAACCGGGAGCTCCCTTATCATCAAGAGCCATGAGAAATAGGCTGTACTCGCGAGAATCGTCGGTACAGAGTTTCGATCGCTCCAGACGAGAAGATTTTCTTTCGGCGAGCGACGAAAGCTCATTTCCGTCTTATCACGTTTGTTACGCGATGGCTTGTTTCTCATTCTTCGCGGCCGCTTCGTTACGAAGGGCAAAAAAGCCTGGGGTACGTGTATCCGTCTTATTAATGATGCGGTGGGAAGAGCGGCCAAGTCGACGGAGAGAAATGTACCTCGTGTAAACGAACACCGAAAATAAAACATTCGGATCCTCGCGTCGTGTACGTTCCGATATGACAAAGTCCCGAGTGACGGGAAGCTGAAACTCCGAATAACCGCTCTTCCCGGAAAGAAAAAGAAAGCCCCTGACTCGAATCTAAACAAAGACCACGTGGGATTTCTGAGGAAGGGGCGCTTCGTAATCGTAATCGTAATCGTAGTCCAAAACCGAGGGCACGTTCGGCTTGGGTTGCGAGCGCATGCGATAAAGGGAAAACACTTCCGGCAGGTCTTCCCTCAAGCCCGTAACGTCGGCGACCGCGTAAACGCCTTCCTCGCGTTGCCTTTGGACGTAAGGTTCGCTTTGATCCCGTCGATTCGGCCTCGTGTACCTCGGGGTTTCGTAAACGTTCGCGTCCCTGGCATCCGGCGCATCGTGGCAGTTGTTTTTTCGATGCGGCGTCTCGTAAGCGAGTTCCTCGCTCCGAGCGATCAATCTCCTGCTATAGGATTCCGCGTTTTTGTCCAGGTCGTTATTACCGCGACCCACGTAAACCAAAAGTTCCGGGCGATTCGGGGCCGTGTAAGAAGGCCGCTTTCTTCTCCTGGCTTTGGTTACGTAAGCGATGAGGGAGGAAATAACCGCCGTAGCGAGGAGACAGCCGGCTATCGATAACGAGAGATAAAGCGGGCTTAATCTGCAGCGGAGCGAGCCTTCTTTTAAGCTGATCAACAGCTTGCCCGCGAACTCTTCATCGGCGCACACGACGTCCTCGCTGTCCAACTCCAATTTCGTCTCGTTACGCCTCTCCTCTGTTCGCAGGACGTTCCAGAGCCAGTGCACCGAACAATTGCACACCAGGGGATTGCCACCGACCCGTAAAGACACGAGCCCATCCACCGGAAACTGAGTCGGCTGCAGGGTCGCCAGATTGCATCGGCGCAGCGACACCCACCTGTTACGTGGAACAAAAATTTATTCGAATGTTATCGCTTGAATGCTCCGCTTAGCAAACATCGGAGGGAGCTAAGGGCGGCGGGTTTTTTATAAAAGCTTTCTGGAATTGAACGGCCGGCATTCTCGCCGCGGAAAATAATCCTCTTCCGCGTTTTCAAGTTGAAATTGGGGAGGTCAATTTTTGCGCTGGGAAAAGAGCATCCGGGACAATGGGAGGAAGGTTCCTTTTTTGTTGTTTTCGAAACGAAACGCGACAAACAGAAATAAAGCTTGAAGTCTGGCGAGTAGTCTTGAGAACGCGTTCATTAAATGTAGTGGAGAGAAAATGCAAGGAAATGACGTAAAAGGTAAACGTGCTTCACAGAGGAGAGATATCGTATAAAAGACTTTTCGCACAAAGACGATTCTCAAACCACGTTACGTTGGCGTCTGTACATATCTTCAGACACCGTCTTTGAGGGAGCGTCTCTCGTCTCTTTCCATCGCGTAACGACCGCTATGAGCTGCATATTTGTATCAAAGCCCGCAACTTGGCGCGGTTTGAGCAGCTACATTGCGCGATACGCGTGAATTTAATCAAATACTCGGGATGAGCAAACTTTCTTGATTTATAACCGCTGTACAACGCCGCGCTTTATCGCATTATTCAAGTGCGACGATATTAAATGGAAAATTATGGAAATAGATAGGAGATTGAATAGGATCGATTTATCTGGAAATTTACTTGCAAATGGCAGCCTTTAAAAGATAGAAACTATTAAATGAGGGGGTTCAATCGTCGCGGAATTATTCGCAAGTTCGCGAGTATGACATGAATGATATTAAATTTAATATTAGTAAACTGAACGGGGATCTTGAATATTCATGAGGAAGGATACAGAGCTCATCATTGCGAAGGAGTCGGTTTCAAAGTCCAACTTTGCTTCCGATGATTAAATTTACTTGTATCCCGACAATCACGCGGGATTCCTTTGTTAAGAAAAATCCGATCGGCGAAATCGTGAATTTATTGATTTTTCAATCAAGAACTCAAAATGGAATATGTCGTCCAGTAATTTTTTACTCATTAAAATTAGGGGTTTTTCCAAACTCGACCCCAATTTTTTTGCGCTCTTCTCATACCGCGGAAAAAAAACGGCGTGTTTTGAAAGAATTTTTATTTTATATTGTAATTAATTTTTGAGAACTAAAAAAAAAAATTTGCCTTGCGCATTTTCAATGGATTTTTCCGCCGAAACAGCAGCTTGAAATTTTCCTTTTGTTTCTATGGTTGACATGATACCTCGACAACGGTTCATCTTGAAGAAAAAAATTCAACGGTTTATTAAAATATAGTTCTTTGGCTATCGTCTGAATCAAAACCAAACACGTCCGACGAAAAAATAAAAAACGGCGGACTATTGCATTTTTTCATCATTTTTTTGCAGCTTTAATTATTCAAAAATATGGTTAAATATAAATGAACAATTGTAATTCTAATTCAGAGGATAGCAAAACAACTATATTTCAATAATCCGTTGCATTTTTTGCTTTTAGGTGATCCGTTATCGAGATATCACGCCAGCCATCGAAAAAAAAGGAAAATTAAAGCTGCTGTTTCGGCGGAAAAATCCGTTAAAAATGCGCGAAGCAGATTTTTATTTTATTTTTTTTGTTCGGCGGTATGAGACTGCCTCTTAAAAAAAATGCAGCCAGTTGAATTCGAGTCCTAGCAGAACCGATAAGTTTACTGGAAAAATCAATGATCCAAATACTCAGCATATTCGATAAGTTTTCACCGGACAATCGTAACAGTCGAAAAAGGAACTCGCCTCAACTTCCTGGCGCTGTAAAGTATCCTTGTGGGCAACCCTTTGAGGTCCCTGTTCCCATCCATGGCGATTCGTTCGAGATTGACGTTGTCGGCGAACGCCCGAGGGTGAACGAGGACAATAGCGCAGTCATTGAGCTCCAGACTCCGCAGCTCCAGTAAATTGCGAAAGGCCGCGTTGTGTAGCGTGCCCAGAGGATTCCTGCTAAGGACAAGGCTCGAAAGTACCCTTAATTGCAGAAGCGCTGCGCTCGGTACCGAGGTCAAGTTGTTCCCCGACAAATCGAATTGTTCCAATTTCGGTAGGTGATCAAAGGATCCGGCGTTGATGCTGCGAATCACGTTGTTCGAGAGGTTCAAGCTCGTAAGTTCTGGCAGTGAAGGAAAAGATTTCCTGTTGAGTTCCTGGATAAGGTTATCAGCCAGATCGAGTCTTTCCAGGCTCGCGGAAACCAGCGCCAAATTATCAGCTGGTACTTCCAAAAGCGAATTCCTGCTGAGCACGATGGACTTGATGACGTGCAGGTTCTTCAACAGTTCATTGGGTAAACTGGTCAAAGAGTTACCGCTGAGGTTTAGGTACTCCAACTCGCTGGTGTATCGAAAAGCCAGCTCGTCGATATCGGTGATATTGTTCAAGGACAAATTGAGTTCCCGCAATTTGGAAAGACCCTGAAGCGCGTTCTTCGGCACGCTGTGAATCGTGTTGTTGTTGAGGTCGAGGGTCAACAACCGCTGCTGAAGCGCGAAGTTTTCGGAGCCCAAAGTGCGAATGAAGTTGGAGCTCAGGTCGAGGGTTTCCAGGTTGGCGTAGAAGACGAAGGCCATGTGGAGGTTTCCGATGTGATTACCCGTGAGGTTCATGTGAGTTACGCCAGGGTTTAGCTGGATGGGCACGACGTCGAGACCGCTGTTGGTGCAGGATGCTCGCAGGGCCTCGTCGTCGCAGTGACATCTCGCGGGGCAGAGTCCGTTCGCGGTAACTGGCAGGATCGCCAGTAACGCCCAACTCGTCGCTATCACGATCGGCAGCGCCGCCGACGAGGATCCCCGCGATGCCATTCCATACGAGCTCCTCGATCGGGACTGCCCTGAAACCGAAAATGACACGAAAAGATGTAAATTTCTTCATTTGGAATCAAAGTTACAGTTTTTTTCGAGTTCCTGCAAAATCCAGTAGGGTCGCAGGTTGTTCAAAAATTTTCGATGATAATTAATGTTCAGAGCTTCGCGATAATAACTTTATTAAATCAACATAAGGTAAATAAATTTCCCTCGTATTTTACAAAAGCATCTTTAAATTACGATTACCCTCGCTGCAGTTTATTATGCATTGCGGGCACATCGTAACTTATTTTGTTATAGCCTTTGGTATCTTCCCTTTATAACCGCTTTTTTTTATGAAATTGCGCGTATTAAAGTGAGTAATTCATTTTAGTACACGCTGCCGGTCAGAATAACGTATCGCATAAGCGAGATTGTGCAGTTTTTTCGCGAGTCTAAATAATTGAATCAGCGGGTCCAACAACGGCGGCAATTTGCGACATTTATGAATGGGCGACATTTGTAAAACGTTGTTTTCGGACAATACCGAGTGATGGCAAAAAAATATTCTACGCGAGTAGCATCGTCAATGCAATTGAAGATATTAAAAAAATTAAGCACTTCGCTGTATTCATTTCCAAGCCCCATTGTTACGCTGTAGAATAGACTGCGCAAAAAGTGATTCAGTTTTAATGGAATAGCTTCGTCGAACGCGATTCATGCCATGTTGTAGACTTTATTTAATGAATTATTCTAATTGAAAATACTACAGCTTCGTCATAACTTCCATAGTCCAGTTTTCTTGTCTCTTCTCATCACAGTTCCAAGACAAATTAATGCAGGATTAACAAATTTACCATTATTCGTTCCATTTCAATTAAAAGTTTCTGTTTTAAAACATTCACTTGTTCATGATGTTTGTACCGTAAACAAGCTCCTTTTTCCTCTGAATGTCGAATCCGTTCCGGTTGATCCGAAAATACGGAGCTTTGTCTTTATGCGCGTTTTACTTTTAATGATCCCAGTCGATACGCGCCGTCTGACAAAAATCTGAGTATTCCACTGAAACTCCGAAACAATTTTGTACGCTACGCAATTTCGAGATGAACGAAATGTCATTTTTGTCGCGGACAAACAAAGCCTTAACGAGGCTCGGAGTGCGTGTGCAACGAAAGCAAATTCACGAACAATTGACCTTTCGAAACGCAACGAAAAAATTCTCTTTGGTTCAATTATTCTCGTCGGAGAGGTTCTAAAATAATTTGGTCGAATCGATTCATAGAAAAAAAACTCCCCAAACTTGGCAAAACGTCGCGATTGAAAAAACAATCCGTGATTCCCGAATCATGTAATCATAAAAATGATAATCATTATGAGGCTGCCAAACTTGAAAATAGCTCTCCTGTACAATGACAAATAATGGCCTAAAAGTACGGACATGGAAGGACAAGACGAACGGAATGTAAATTAACACGACCGATGCAAAT
>JABFQM010002889.1:0-13441 GCA_022816865.1 Zelostemma sp. ZL-2020
TACCATGGCCGGAAGGGGGCCGGTAGCAAAACACACCATGGTCGATACTCCAAACAAACGGCCGATACTCAACACACTTGTAGAGCTTTCATTTATCATCAATTTTACAATAAATTTTGAGTCTGTAAGTGTAATTTACACATAATTCCGGTAAAATAAACTACGATTCAGGGAATGAAACAATTTCCCGATTACAAAAACAGTTTTTAGATGTTCTAATAGCCAAGGAGACTGGAAAACATTCTTAAGGGGCCGATACTCAGTGCGTTTACCTTAAAGGAAAAAAAAACAATTGGGAATATTTGTTTTCGAAATGTTGGGGTGATTTTATTTATGTTTTTATCAGTCCCCAGCAACTTTTTAGATTGTACAATAATGTGTGGAAAAGTAAATGTGTACAATTTATAACGTAAACAAAATTTGTATACCTTTACCAACGCAAAAATGATCCATTGGTGTATCAAAGTATTGCAAAATTTTTTTAGTATTATCTTATTTTATTATTTAGTATTATATTATTCATTATATTTAGTATTATCTTATCTTATCGTTTTATTTATCTTATTATTACATACAAAATCTAAGCCTTATATTATTACATCTGTTATGCGCCTTATGAAAACACACAACGAAGACAATTACACCTTATGTGGATTATACACTTAATCAGCTGGTCGCTTTAATTCCGGCTTTCGCATTAATAAACTGATATGCGCAAAAGCGCGAAATTCGACAAATGGAAGGCACTCAATTTGGCTTCAAATGCACGTTGCTTTTGGATGTAAATCATTTTCATTGACCAAATGGCTCAGTATAGGTAAAACTTCAATTCTTCTAGTTTCGGCAAAGAAGATTTGACGGATGATATGATTTCTTCTTCTTTTTTAAAATAGCCTGCAAAATGTAAATAAATATAAAACACGGGACAATAAAACCTGTTTAACTCTCATTTAAAATATCTTATTAAAAACTTACAAGGAAGTTTCAATTTTCTAATTTTTTTACAAGAAGATGCTACCGCCAGTAAATCTTTGCCAGGAAATCTGAAACCGAGCAATCTCAGTTCTTCGAGGTCGAGTAAACTTTTGAGTTTTCCGAAATTTGCAAAAGTCACTTGAGTTGTACAGTGCAGTAGCAAAATTTTCAACTTTGTCGCCCATTTTGACAAAGCTTCCAACAGTTCATCCGTTATCAAGTCGTTTTCAGGCCCAGTATATTCAATTCGCAACTCTTCCAATTGCGTTGCCTTTTCAATAAACTGAAAAATTCGAATTTCGGAGTTAATGTTCCAAGTTGTAAATTTATTTCAGATTAAGTTCGAAATACAACTTTGATTGGCCGAATAAAAAATCATTTTCAAAGTTGAGTGTGAATGCGCTCAAAAATTGATGTATTATTTTCTTCATTTAAAATAACTTCCTTTCCTTAGCACATTCGCTTTCAATGTTGAAAAACATTTTTGGCATCTTCGAAACTCGGGCGGTAAAGTGAAGAGCAATAGTTCCTCTTAATTTCAATTTTTCCTTAAATTCACCCGTGAACTTACCGAAATCATATCAAATTTGCTGACATGGTATGACATGACATGAATGAATGATAAACTTCTCAAGGATGTTGGGAGTTTGATATTATAATTGAAGTTATTATTGAATTTCAAATTTTCTAGTCGTTCCATTTTGCTGAGTAAAAATTCAATCGAAGTAAAAAGATTATCGTCTACTTCAGACAGCGATAAATCGATCGTTTTCAAGAAAAACAGACGATTTACAAATAAATCGATGATTTTTGAAAAACTTGGAATAAACAAGTTATAACTATGTCTACTATTTTTAAAGTGAACAGAACAAAGCTTCGATTCTTTGCGTAAATATGAAAGGTGGAAGCTGATTTTTTCCACTGACGATCCATACAATTTCAGTATTTGATTAAAGTCTCGAAAAGCCATGATTTCTTTAGGAAAATTCACTAAGTTATCGGAAAACAAAAGATCTTTCTTCGCTTTCAAGCAAGTATCCTCGATCAAGAATCTCCATCGTTTGCAAACTGTAATATAAACAAAAAACATATAAGTTCGATTGTCGATCGATAAATGTGTACAATTTTCTGAAGAAAATAAAATGTATACACCTTTACTAACACACAAATGATTCATCGGTGTATCCAAGTATTGAAAAATTTCCATCAAACAATCGTCGTTCAAGCAGTTTAAAGAAGCCATTTTGTTTCGAATGTTCTGAATAATAAGATTTCCGTTTTATTAATTTTATGACATGAAAAATCTTTGCTTTGTTTTATTACATCTGTAACCGCGTTATATGAAAACAGGACGATGAACGCAATTACGAATTATATGTATATACTCTTGATCAGCTGGTCTCTTCAATTGTTTTTGCTGGCTTTCTCTCATCGATAAACCGCTCGGGAAAAAATGGTGAGGTTAATCCAACACGGACGACCGATGTAGCCAACTGCAGCCAACTGAGCCAACTTCATGTTGTAGAATCTACAACGAGCAGCATACCAACCATATGAAATGATAATTTCACACTGTTCAGCGCGTTCCCAAATGCAGCACTGCAGCAGTTAGATAAACAAATTACACCCAAACAACACGACATAACGGTTCAATCATTACGATTATTATTATCGTGCCATCTGAGAATATTCGTACGGAATAATATTCGTTTATTGCGAAAAAATATGTCAGAGTACGAGAAAGTTCGGGCCGGGAAACTAGTTCTAAAAGGCGAGAGAAAAAAGTAAATATTATTTACGCTTCATTATTATGTCACTTATCGTTACGATTTTCATCGTTGTGCAATATAAAGTTACTCAAACATGTTTTAGGAAAAAGAAGAAAAGTCAGAAAAGGAAACACGAAGAAGAAAAAGACACAAAGGTTAATGACGAAGACACCGCCAAACACGGCAAGTTGCGACATAAATATGTCATTCATATGTCGAACAAATTTATACACAAACTAATACTATTACTATTCACTTTTTCGTATTTTAATGTTAACATTTCAATGTTTAGGTGGATGGTGGAAAACCGACGGTTTTTCCGAGATCACGGGAACCGTAGCCATCGAATTCGGTAATCAATGTTACATGAAAGCACTGGACAATGGATTATTTACTCTTGGGGCGCCTCATGACGAAGGCGAAGCTCCTTCCCCCGAAGAAATCTTGACTGCGTTTCGCGTGAACGATCTAAAAATTGCATTGAAGTCTGGGTACGGCAAATACCTCGGGGTTGATAAAAAAGGCGTCGTCGTCGGACGCAGCGATGCGGTCGGCGCAATGGAACAATGGGAACCAATTTTCCAAGTACCTACTAATCGCTCAGATTATTCGTCAGTAAAACGACCGAGTTCGAAGTTGAAAAATTTACATGATGTTGATTTCAGGAAAAGAAACTTGCGATATTGAGCAACATCGGGAAATTCATTTCAGTCAATGACGAAGATGATGTTGTTTGTCGCAATGCATCGGCTGGAGATGCGGAATTCCTCTGCGTGAGAAGTATAATACAGCGAGTCGATGATTCTAAAAAAGATACTCCAGAAGAGGAACTTGGATCCCTCACCGAAGTTGAAGTCAATTATGTGTAAGCACGACTCGGCCAAGTTTTTCTTTGTCTAATTCACTAATTGCACAAGTTTTGTATGGGATAGTAATTTTACATTTGAAACCAAAATTTTCCAAGTTTGTAAACGACTTAAGGAAGTACCAATATCAAAATGTATTTAAATTTCAGACGCAAATTCCAAAAGTTCCAAGACAAGAAGTTACGGATAAATAAGGAAGGACAGTCCGAATTAGCGAAGGCTAAAACCGAGGGAAGTTTGCACGAAACTTTATTGGACAGGCGAAGCAAAATGAAGGCTGATAGATACTGTAAATGAATTTACCGAGTACAATTTCACAAACTCTCACTGTTTTTATCATGAGTTGTTTAAATTATCTTTTTTCAACGGAAAATATAAATGTTTTTATATTCTTATTATTCATCATCAGCTCAGGGATAGAATAATATTTGTACTCATTGCCTAAAGATAAAATACCATTTCTAGAAAAAAATACGACGATAAATTGATTAGTTTCAGTGTGAAAACTGAAGATTAACATTTTTTTTTTATTTGTTCATCACATTTTATCTTACAAAAGAACAATGTACACATAGTTACGTAATGATAAACTCTAAAATCCAGTTAATCGACTACCATGATAAAGCAATCTAATTTAATTCAATGGTTTGCGGCAATAAAGTTTTAAGCGCGCCGTAATGGCAGAACATCATTCGAGGGAGTAATAATTCAGTCGTGTCAACAGAAAACCTGAAATTTCAGTCTCCTAAGATTCAATAAAAAGCTCTTTATTTATCATACAAACAACAATTTATTATCGTCTCACTTATCTACGATCTGATAGCACAGTCTTTTGTACACTTTTCATAAAACTCACCGACATAAAGTGTCTTCAGTCGACTTCCTCTCATCGCGAACCGCGACATGAAAAATAATGTAAAAAACACCTAATTAATTCAGTAACAATTAATGTTCAATCCACGTGTACCAAGTAGACATTCCCCAGTGAATTCTGCACAAAAAACAAGTCGCTAATCAAATAGAAGAGACAAAGTAGAAAACATGAACGACCCGATTTCCACCCCGGCGTCACCTTCGCCGCGCGAACTCTCGGGTTTGACATTCGGATGGACGGATTACACCCTCTTCGGGGGACTCTTGGGCATCAGCGTTCTCATCGGCGTCTATTTCGGATTTTTCGACAAGAAAAAGCAGGACAATACGACGGAGTACTTGATGGGCGGAAAAACCATGAAGTACTTCCCGGTGGCCATGAGTCTCGTTGCAAGGTAAATATTTCAACCTTTTGGCGTGCAATTCTACTAAACGTGATCAATTTTCAGCCACATTTCGGGAATTTCCCTGCTGGGAGTGCCGTCCGAAGTTTACCATTACGGGACGCAGTACGCAGCCTGCGTTGTCACGACGATTCTGGCCTTCAGCGCGATCGCTTTTATCTACATGCCGATTTTTTACAAGCTCCAACTGACGAGTGCTTTCGAGTATTTAGAAGCGCGATTTACGAGACCCGTTCGCATCTTCGCCTCGTTTCTTTTCACGTTTTCGCTGGTTACCTACATACCCATGGTCCTGTACGTCCCAGCTTTGGCGTTTTCACAAGCCACCGCGTTAAACGTGCATGTCGTCACTCCGATCATCGGATTCGTTTGCGTCTTCTACACCACGATCGTAAGTATTGGAACATTTGCTCTGTCCGGAGTGAAAATGTGATTTTCCGATTTCTGCGTTTGAAAGGGAGGATTGAAAGCCGTCGTTTGGGCAGACACGGTCCAGCTTTTGATGACCCTTGGCAGTTTGTTCAGCGTCATGATCCTCGGCGTTTTGGCGATGGGAAGCTTTTCGGAAATTATGAGAATTTCCGGCGAAGGAGGTCGATTAATATTCTGGGAGTACGTTGATTTTTATCCTTCGATTGGGTAATTCCGGGAGAGATGGCGCACCCACACTATGTAGAGTACTATGCATGCAATTGTTTCTTTCTTCAGTTTGTAGTAGTGTTGTGACGCGACATGTGCGAAAAATCGTTTTTCGTATGTTGCCATCTCTCCCGGATTTACCCAATTCATTTTAGTTTGAATCAACTTGAAGAATTTAGACGCAAAAAAGAGCGCTATCAGGGAACTTTCTGTTTTCGAATTGCTACTATTTTCAATAGTAATTGTTCATAAGGTTGTCTTCGCGTAATTTGCCAGCATGGATCCGAGCCCTTTCGCCAGGAACACGTTTTGGGGCATGTCCGTAGGGATGACCTTCACTTGGGTATCCTGGTTGGGGGTTCATCAAGGCGCCATTCAGAGATTTTTAGCCGTTCCCACGATCGCGGACGCTCGAAAGTAAGCGTTTAAAATACCCAGTAATTTAATATTTTTAACAATATTTCGACAACAAAAAACATGGTGACTTTTTAGAGCGATTCTGGTCTCGTCGATTGGGCTGCTGATCATAAAATTCGTATTAATTGTAACCGGTCTCACGATGTACGCGAGATACCACGATTGCGATCCAGTAAAAGCGCACGTGAGTAATTATCAATTTCGTAAATATCATCGGTAAATATCCTGTTATCATCCATGATTGCGCATGGCACCGTCTAGACGATTTACGAAATTCACGATTTGGAATTTCCATTACTGCTGTAAAGGTACAAAAAGTTCTGTAAACACCGCGTTGTTTGTTTTATTCACCAGGTCGTCACGAGAAGCGACCAAATATTGCCTTACTTCGTGATAGACGTGGCGCGTAATTTCCCAGGACTTCCGGGACTTTTTCTCGCGGGTCTCGTGAGCGCTGGTTTGTCGACGATGAGTGCCAGCTTGAATACTTGTGCCGGCACCATATACGGTTCAGTTACAAACATCGCATTTTTTGAATAATACGAATTTAATTACATTAAATTATCATTTACAGAAGACTTCATCGACCCTTGGCTTCCTGATTCGGATAAAAGGGAATCGAGAGCTGCTAATATAATGAAAGTACGGATCATCTTCATTTCAAGTACAAATACGCAACCGAAAATGTGAATAAACCGAGTAATTCTGTTGCAGGTCATCGTCGTTGTCTTGGGAGTGTTATGCAACGCCATGGTCTTCATAATGGATAAATTAGGAGACGTTTTTCAAGTGTCGCTGAGTTTAGGCGGCATCACGGGAGGAACTATGCTGGGAATTTTTTCTCTAGGGATGCTGGTTCCGTGGGCCACGACGCTCGGGGTCATCGTCGGCGGGAGTGTTTCTTTGATAACGATGACGATCATCGTCATAGGTCAGGGTCACGAGATAATTTCCAGCTGGTCCCGAATACCCATACAAATACGATTTTTTGCAGGTGCGCAGTGGAGTATGTTCAGTAAAACATTTGCGTATGATACGCTCCCTCTTTCGGAAGAAAACTGCGGGAAACATAATACATTTTGGAACGAGAGCAGCGCGACGACGATGATGCCCGCGTCGCAGGACGAGCCTTTTGTTTTGTACACTTTGTCTTTCGTGTATTACACTCTTGTTGGGACTCTTCTTGTCATGGTCGTCGGGATTATCGTCACGGCAATTTTTGGCGCGAATGATCTGAAACGCGTCAATCCGGACCACTTTCCTCCTTTTATACAAAGGTACGAGACCACGAAAAACGTCGATACTTTTGGGTATATTTTATGTGGAAATTTTTACAGATTCTTGCCACCGAAAGAATACATGGAAGTATCTCTACAAGTTGTGCCAACGGCGGTTATCGCGAGCGACAAAAAAGAGAACTTTTGAAGTTAGGATTTTGGAAAAAAAGGAAATATGAACGAGATTATGTAGATTTTTATTGATAGTAGTATTAATTGAGATATTGATCTTTGCTCCGGCTTCAAATCAGCGGGGACAAGCTGCTACGAATCGGCATCAACTTCGTTGAATCATCTGGAAGTCAGCGATTGGTTATTCATTTTGAAGCGATTCTCCGATGCATTTTCGAATCAAAACTTACTTTATCAATGGTTCTTCGAATCTGATTTGACAAGAATTTTATGTTTTCGAGACGCCTAAGTGAAGAGATAAGGTGCTTTTAAAATTTGAAGCGATATCGACGCAAAAGAGCAATTGTTCAAAAGACCGTTCGCAAATTTCTTGGAGCGATTTGTGAACAGCCTTGACTTTGAAAATCAGAATTTAAATTAGTGTCAACTACTACTGTGTTGATAGAGGCACCTTAGAAGGTTCTGATTGGGAACTCGACTGCTTTTTTGGAACTATGTCAATTTTGAGACCAACTTTAACAGTGCGTTTCTTGTTCGAGGAGAAAGTTGCGTCTTTTGCTCCGACACTTCCTTCAATGGCCCCTGCTGCCAATACAGAAATAGCTTACATTGGAAATTTCTTCACGAAAACAAAAAAATTGAAGAAAGGAACCAAAAACAAACTTCCTTTTGCTGGAAAGTCGGAAGTATTGGACACTTTTTCCAGTAAAATCAAATTCTTACCGTGTTTCGATTCCATGTCAATGATCATCGAAGCTATTTCTTTTTCATTTCCTTTGGGCGTCGACGTTGCACGTGCCTCTTCAGCGAGTTTATTCAATGTAATCTATAATCGTAAAATCAACCTTCGTCAAAAACGGAAACGTATGGAAAAATGAATTTCATTTTCCCCGATAAAGTTTGAATTTCTTTAACTTTTGCATTTTTGATATTCTTCTATTAATTTGTGTTTTTCCATTTTTGCAAGGGACAACAAAAACAACTTTTCCCCAACTCGCCTCTTTCTCCAACGATTCGATTTGCTCGGAAAATCTCTGCTTTTCTCGCCGGCAGTTCTCCAAGTCGGAATCGGCTCTTTCCAGTCGCAGTTTATACGAATTAATCTCTTCCCGAAGTCGGCTTTGCTCCTGTCTCGCTTGTCTTTCAATTCTTTCGGTCAAGGACTTGGCACTCTGCTCCACCGTATCTTTTTCCGATAAAACTTGATTCAAATCGCTCTGCAAATCCGCTACAAACAAAATTCACCGAATACTCAGCGTTTGGAAAGAAAACAATCCAAAGGAGCTTACAAATTTTATTCTGCAACTCCTTTCTCAAACCATCGATCATCGCGTGCTTCAGCGCAATGTCTCTCTTCAGTTCCAGCACGATCCGACGTTGTTTTTCCGATTCCATTTGCGATTTATTAGCCACCTCCCACTGAGAAGCGAAATCAGCGGAAAGTTGCTCGACCTGCTGACTAAATCGACGCTCGACTTGCTGTTTCTCCTCGATCACGCGCCGATTGACCTCGTGGCAAGCCTCGCGAAGTTTCTTATTCCTACTTTCCAAGTCGTCCATTAATCGACGAACCTCCTCCTGCGAGCGGGATTTCTCGAAATCGGCACTCTTCGCTACGTCGACCGCGCGATTTGCCTTCAGGGCCAACTCGGCTTCCCGCTCGCGCACCGAGGAAAACTCCTTCTCCAGCTCACACAATCTTCGTTCAGTTTCGCGCTTCTCCCGCATCACTTCCTCCATTTGCGCTTTCATCCCCGGCTCGATTTCGTTCGTCCAATTTTCCGGCGATTTATCCTCGCGGCAATTCTTCAGCTCGATTTTCGCCTGGGTCAATTGCGCTTCCAGCTCGCTGATGCGAGACTCGAAGACAATGCTCGGTCCCTCCAGAAAAGTCTTGGTTTTCTTCGGTAAAGTTTTTTCCTGCATTTTGCGAGGGCTCGTCTCTTCGTGATTGTCGCTCGTATTTTCGTACTCGTCGATTACAGCATTGACGAAGATCTTTTTCTTCTTGTCCTGCAGCGTTTCGTTCTCGGCAATCACCTAAAATATCATCCATTTCTTAGTTCTTTTGTGAATAAATGACTGGACATTTTTTGGAGAAAACAACTCACACGTACTTCTCTTACTTTACCGAGGAGATTCACGAGTTCGTCTTTGCAGTACCGCGATTCTCTTTCCAATTGGTCGATGTACTCTTCTTGACGTTCGATGTAAGAAGTTAATTCCGCGGGCGGAACCTGGCTGTCTCGAGATGACGCGAAACTGTTGCTGCCCGTTCTTTTCGGCCTCGTCAAATGGAATCCGCTCCTTTGGGCAATGATCCTTTTTTTGCCCTTCAAACTCTCGCTGCCGACACTCGGCTCGTCCGTTTCGTCTTCGGATAATTCGTTAATGCGCGAGACGCTGTCGCGATAAGTTCGCCTAGCGCGAATAAACACATTTTTCAAATTAAATACCCAAAGATTGCAATCAAAAAATGTCCAACTTTGACGCACCGGGAAAGTACGCGCGGCGAATACGATTCCGCCAGCAAATACTTGAGCTTGGAAACCGCGTCTCTGTACGCCATTTCCGTGTAATCGAATGCCTTTTTTCTCGTCGTGTCCATTTTTCCGAACCTGTAAAATTTCAATTTTAAATACCGAATTCTAGTTTAAGATAAATCTTTTCGAGCAAGTCTTACCGCGCTTTCGAGCGTTTGGAGCGTGCAATTGCCAGGGAAAAATCGTAATTCGTCGGGTTCCTCGGATTTTTCCCTTTGCCGGAATTGTTGCAGGGCAAGCAAGAGACGGAATTTCCGCTGGCGTTTATGGAAGTTGCGTGGGAGCCGCGGAAACAACGTCGACTTCTGATACGGAGAAGGTGGTCGTGCGTGTTATTTAGCAGCATTACAGCGACGATATGCCATGAGATGCCGTAAGGCTCGTGGAAATCAATGCGGCGGCGGCCGAAGCGAGTGATCGGAGCTTGGTAGTGTGTTGCGTGCAAGCAAGCCAGTAAGCGATCGAATAATTACGCGGGGCAGGTACGGTACCATCGCTTTTCCCCGAGGTTCATTGCCTATCACAATTTCGTATCTTTATAAAATGAAAAGGAATTGCTTTTTTGCCTTCCATTTCCGCTTATTTCTATAACAAGGATATGTAAACAACATTGAAAATTAAGAGAGAAATAAACACCTGTGTTTATTCAATTATTGTCCATAACAGTGATAAAATTAACGTTTTTAGTATCGATTTCGGCGGCGTCGATAACAATTTTTCGCTAATATTTAAGGCAACTTTCGCTATGTACAAAAAACGGGTTTTTTCTCATCTTAGATTCTATCCCTGATCACTCTCCGATCAACGGAGTTATCGTTTTGTAATTACATAATTAAGTACCGCTGAATGTTGTAACTTTGAAAACAAATAGCATTAAAAACAATATTTGATCTAAGAAACGAGAAAAAGTTCGCGTTGTCACGTTGTTTGCTCGGGACTGTCAAACAAGGAATCCGGAGTGACATTGTTCCGCCGGTACTCCGAAGTTTCTCCCTGGAATCTACCGTAATCTGTAAAAATGAAAAGAAAATGTAAGAAAAGTATAAATGATCAAGTTTCTCAGCTGACGTTATTTGTCCACTACTCACTATTGTCTCGAACAAAAGGCTTCATGGACAGGACTACTACCAAGCCGAAAATGGCCGAACCCCCGCAGACAAACGTCAGAATGTTTTGATAATAGTGCGTACAACTGCTCTCGCATTTACTGAAAATCAAGACTTCCAACAATCCTACAATTTTTCATTTTAAACTTAAATTACTTACAAATATGCGATCAACATAACAGCGAAACCATTACAAAGTTTGTCGGTAAAACTCATGGCACCGTAAACAAAAGCTCCGCTTTCAGTGTGTTGCCCAATGTAATCCGCGGTCAATCCGAGACTAGTAACAAGCATAAAAGAGCCTCCCGCGCCTGAAATTTAATGCGATTTAGATTAAAATTGAAGATGCATAAATTACGCCAATATCGTTGCGTAAAATGATCACCTAACAAAAGCGAGACCGGATATATTTGGTACCGCGTAAAAGCCGGTCCCTGGCCAAACCATATCCAGAAGCACGAACACAAGCCGAAAGTAGCTCCTAGAAAATAAGCCACCTTTCTACCGAATTTAGTGTTCAGATACTCGATGACGAGAGATGCTTTGAAGCTGCTCATGTACATTATCAAAGGTACAACGGCCAAAGATACAGCTGCCATGTGTAAAGTCTCGTGTAAATACATGGGCAGGTAAATCTGCGATAAGTTGACAAATAGTCGCGTCGGCATATAAATGCAAGCCACTTGATAAAACTGTGCGTCTTTGAACAATTCTCCTGCCAGTCTCAGAGGCCGCGTCAACGATTCCCCTGTTAAAATGTATTTAAATGTGGTTAAATAAATGGAGCAATAGTTGGAAGAATGAATGAGAACTTTTTATGTTCTACCTGTCGGCACATTGTTATTCCCTTCTTTCACGAAAACATGGAAAATAATTGACGTTAGAATGCCGACGCTCATGCCAGTGAAGACCACGTATTGAAACTTGTGAATGTCGCTCGGCCCAATCTGAGCTTCGGAATCCTCGCTGGTGATTTTCAGCACTGCCCAGGTGACGCAGTAAACGAGTATATTTGAGAAGACAGTGAAACTATACCTGGAAACAAAAACATTCTTAATTATATCTCAGCCCCTGGAAACATGCAGCGATGCTAACCTTATGGCTGTGAGTTGCGTTCTTTCTTCGTCCTTTGGTGTTAGATCAGCTATCAATGAAAGGTGAGATATTTGTACGGAAGCCCAACCGAATTGGAAAATGACGACAAATGCGGAGTAATATACCAATTGAGCCCATTGATGCGAGTACTGGCATCCGAGGCATTGTGAAAATATAAACGGGAATGCGAAAACCACGCAAATGCTACCTGGAAAAAAATGTTTCGTGATTAGGATGGTTTTTGCAATTTCTTAATTTGCTTTACCTAGTAAATGCCAAGTTTTTCTTCTGCCATATCGACAAAGCCAGAAATCGTCATTTTTATCGGAATGCAAACCGACGAAGATCGCGGCTACAGCGTCGGCGACTTGTCCGATAAATAAAACAAGCCCCGATAACCATGGATCGAATCCCATGACATAATGGAAAAATACGAGCAAATAGGAGAACCACATGGAAGCGCATATGTCGTTCAAAACGTGGCCTACGCCGTATGAGAGTTTGGTTGGCAAAGTAAGCGCCGCGATGATTTCCGTGTAATCATTTGCCATCAATGTTTCGGAGGACTCCATTATTTTTCAGTTTATCGAGTCCAAATATTATTCCAAAGAGCCAGTATTCTTCTGAAAACATAATTTGTTATTAATCATCTTAATTTTTTCATTCGAGGGAAGAAAAACCGTTTTTGTTCAGAAAAAAAATGACAATGCGGGAAAAGCTGACTGAATATGAGAGAAAAGGTACTTTTATAATACGAGATCGATATTTCATCAAGTACCGAATTTGTTTCGTAAAATAATTTTCAATCGGGAGTATATATTTTTGACAATCACCGATATAAAAAGAGATCTTTCGAAACGAGCTTCTGAAAACAATACTTTTCAACGATTTTATGATTGTATATGTCAAAATCCTGACAAATTGACAGCTGTAACAAACAACTTGTCAACTAAGTAAAATCTACTTCCATACTTTTGAATTGGTAAGAAATACGTACAATCATATTGGAAAATAGGTTAATTGTTCGTTGGGTAATTATCGAAAGTATCTAATTAGTTATATCACTTGTTTTGTTGTAAACATCATCTTTCGCACTCGTGAGGTTATTGACTGTCATAAGTGTTTCTCTCTTTTTTCGCAGATGGCGCAAACATTACTAAACGCAACACACCGCCGGCTTGTGTGTGTGCTGAACAAAACATATATACATTCTATGGCGTAGGGATGTTCGATACAGAGAAAAATATCGATACGACGTATCGTATCGTATCAAGTAGCGAAATATCGATACACAAAAATATCGACTCGATAAATATCGATACGAATAAAATTTTCAATTGTTTGT
>JABFQM010002890.1:0-13439 GCA_022816865.1 Zelostemma sp. ZL-2020
TATTGACTTGACGTGACGTTGACGTGACTAATGCGCGGTCACGGCTTAATGTAGAAGGATTCTACCTGAGTCCGGAAATAATAGAAAAAAGATTATCGGTCATAAATTTTCCACGGCGGGGGGTGACCGTTGGTAGCATTACAGTCCCTCTCAATTTCTCAACTTCCCTCTACAACAGCATCTGAAAAGTTTTACAAGCTATGCAAGTTTACTTTCGAGCTCCTATAGGACTTTCCACTTTATAAATCCCCATGATATTCAAAGGGGAGACCCGGATACTTTCTTGTCACCGTTCAAAAAGAGAAGTTCGACGTCGCGCTTGAGGGACAAAGATGTGCCTTTTTTCGCCCTTTTTTCAAAAAAGTTAATAATTCAAAAAAACCACGCAATTAACTAAAATCATTATGGGAGAATCTACAACATAAAATCGCTGTTCAAGGATCCCATTTTCTCGTAAAAGATGCGATGAATCGAAAACTGCTGGCAACGCTCGTTTCTGCGATTCAGACATTTGGATTTAGTATCCTCGCGCCGAAATTCCTCGAGCATGAAGAACGGGGCGCGATATCTGCTGCCGAGGAGCACGAATGTCCCCGCGCGTGACGGCTCTTTCGAGATTAATAACGTGGCCAGCACCTCCATCAGCAACGGCACCTTGGGCGAGCTCCAAGCCGAGTTGAATAAAGAAACGACGCTGACCATTTACACAGGGGCCCCGGGTACGATAAGTAACGCAGTACATCGTGCCTGGCCACACGCAAGGCAACCTGACTTCGGAGAAGTCTGATAAATTTTATCCCCCGACATAACAAATTCATAGGCCGCCGCGGAAGGTCGATAATGCTATCTCGCGTTCTCGGATTTCTATTAAAATTTCACAGCCGGATGCTCCTGGATTGGCCTCATTGACCCCTAAGCAATTTTAAATATCCAAGCAAGGCAAATCTAATAAACGGAGAAATTTGAACATCTTCGAACCAAACCACGAAATTCATTATCCATTTTCCTACAATCCCCGCTAGACACCCTATTCAAGTACTCAAAGTACCGGTTTCCAAAACTTCAAATACTGTTTTTCGATAAGGGAAGCGTTAAAAAAACTGTTACGATACGAGGTTCATTTGGTCTCGTGATTATTCGAGAACGAAATATACGTGAAAGTCTCGCTGGTTGAGCAACGTCGATGAGCTTGAGTTGAACTCGTCGGAGGGCGGTGGGGGAGGGGGAAAGGGGGGCGACAGAAGTTGGTACAGATCGTATCTCGCGTAGAGCACGGGGTAAAACAGCATCCCTGGGTGGCTTCGTGGCCAGAGCATCCGGTTCGCGATTGCTGCATTATTTCCCGCGGCCATGTCCAAGCCGAAGAAACTGATCCTCTTCGCTACTACACACTACTCACGCTACTTAGAGTGGGACACTTAAAGGTCTCACCTAGAACCGCGGGAACGACTCGGGGTCACTTACGGAAGCTACGGCGCGAAACATTTTGCCCTCGTACGTTTTTCGTCTCGCAGAAAGCGCTGATCGTGGCAATATTTCTTTATGGAAAGAGGCATGAAAAAGCAATAAAGATGTTCCATGGTACAATTTGCAATCGGAAAAATCGGTAACAGCTATGCTAATAACATGCCCGCGTGAGAACATAAACATGATATAAATAGTCACGAGTTCGCTATTTATAGTCACGGGTAATTTATTAAATATCGATGTATAAATATATCGATTAATACCGTAAGGATTGAACTCGTACTATTAATCTGCGATGGCGGTGGAAATGCGCACATTTCATTTAGCTTCGATGCGTTATCTGAGGACTAACAAATCGGCCCCGGTGACACTAATGAGATACAGGAAATGCAGCTGTTACACAAGTTTTCTCATCAACGTCGCTACGCACCGTGGACGCGTCGCGTCTCGAGAAACGTCACGTTAATGGATACGCCAACGCGTCACGTGCGTAATGGTCATTCATGAAATACTTTCGCGGACATCAAAAAGAAGCCGAATCCTCCGAGTCCCGCGGTTCAAAGACCAAGCAAAAGCGGAAATCGTTTAAGGAAGCAGCGATCAACACTTCGCGGGCTAGATTATTCGCGTTCCTGTAGTATTAATTATTTTCTTCCGCGAAACGTTTTTGTCATGTACGCGGTCTTCCGCACACGTGTGCCAACACCGGCAACATCACGTTTCCCAGCACCGACTCGCTACATATATACCTTTCTTGCCCTCCTGACCGTTATCGCGAGTTTTTCCCTATCGGAACAACTTCTCGACCTTAACACTTTAGCGCCGCGCTGAGATTCTTGCCTTCCGCGTACGACGTCTCTTCCCAAGAGTACGTGAACTCTTCCAGCTATCGTCCAACGCCTTTTTACGCTACGAGACTGGAGCCGAACCAGTTTCCATGTCGGACACGGGCGGGTTTGCAAAAACTGGATAAGAAGCATGAAGGGAGCAGGTGCGTCCAGCGCATACCAATCTCTGGAAGACGACCTCGCCCCGCAGATCGATTATCCAGTCAATAGCTTCTTTCACCATGACTGACTGCTCGTACGCGGAATCAGATTTCATCCACTTCATCCACGCCACATTCTACGAACGTTTCCTCCCGTGCGAAATGTTTTTCTCGGACAGAAAATCGCCGATCGTTCGCCGAGGGCTAGAACGAAATGAAACCCGAGCGCTCTTGGTTTTATTGTTCATGAGATTCCTTGAAAAACAATGTCCGAGGAAAGGAGATACATCGCGAACATGGATAATAGTTTGATAATCCCTCGTCGAAAGAGGCCAGTTTTGTTTGCCTAATCTTTTCCGAGAGATCGACAATTCCGAGCGAGGGAACGCATCAGAGGGAACTGCCGCGCCGAAAGAGGGCCAACTCGATATTCCAATATTTCCGTTTACATTCGGGGCAAACAATCCGAGGCAGGTATCCAAGGAGCAAACCTTAAGGAAGGCGCGCGTGATGCTCCCACGCATTCTTTCCTTCGGTTTCGTTTCTCTCGCCGCCAAGTTATCCGGAAGACGCCGATTACGCGCGGCATATTAATGTCCCGATTACGCTCATTAGAATGGATCCTCATTGAAATCAGCAAAGTTGAGAATGCGGTACCGGTGAAGTTATGCAAGAATTGCATCACACTATGGCACTCAAGTTCATACTGGCGCGCGGTAACGTTTCCCCTTTGAGGAACGATTCGACGAAAAGTAGCTTTGCCGCGAAGTGCGACATGTAATTCTCTGGGGAATGGAAACGCATATTCGGAATGCCGAGTTTGCAGAACGAAACGCACGTGTTACGGAAAGTAAATGTAGCATCCTAACCCCGTGTATACACATGTGCGAGTGTGTACGGGCAACGGGAAAGGTTAATCGCCGATTGCCAGAGGATGCATTAATCGAGACACGAGAATTACTTCTGAAATTATAGCGACCGTTATCCTTACTGTACCTCACTTGCTCTTGGAATTATCGCGAGCTCGGAAATTCTACGAGTCGTGTGCGTACACGGACATTTTTATCAACTTCGTCCTCGCGATCATCTAGAACCGGGTTCGAGAGATTCTTTTTTCCCCTGCCGACATCGTTGACAATGAGGCTTCCTTTTTTCGCTTCGGGGCGGATCACGATCCGCGGAGCAGGTTTGTAATTTATAATCTGGGAGATTATGAACGCGGATAAAGAGGCAGACACGGCAATACCACTACTTTACATAATAATTAATTGACCGCGCTTTGCATAACGGATAATTTTCATTGCGGAATACGTATTCCGGATCGTGCTCAGGAGCCAATAAGATACCTGGGGATGGCAATGAGGAATCCGATGAATCGGGAGCAAGCGAGATCCCAGCAACGATATTCCCAGAGTCGCGTAAGGGAATGCGCGAAGGCGCCGCTTCCACGGATTTCGACAATCCGCGATACGAACAAATTTACTAAGTTTCCAAAAAACGAGAAAAATTCTACGCTCTTCGGAGTTCGGGAACTGGAATTTCCGCGTGAGGTTGCGCTCGGACGATGTTATGTACTCCACGCGGTGTTAATACGTCGCCTGGGGTATGAGAATTGTGATTCATTTTCCACGTTCCGTGGCAGCGTCGAAGTCCTGCGATCGTCGACAGAGCAGAACCCGTTATCGTATCTCTCGCACTGAATTACGCGCGTTGCCTCGAGTTACTATCTCGCATGAGTAAGATTCCTCGGGCATCGGGGATGATGTAAGCAAAGGATGAGCGTAATTGATGAGTTTTAATCGACGAAAGATCGTGCCGCGAGATTTAATTCCGCCCGAATCGACATTCCTCCGGACGCGAAGGGAACGCGAGTTCCGAACACGAAAAAAAAGGAAATCGTATGTGGGAATCCCACGTTCCCACACGCGAATCCCATGTTTTTATTAACCGAGCGATACTCCTCGGATTTTCTATGGGATCAGCGAGTAACGAAGAAAAAAAATTTCACAGTCCCCACTTTTAGCCGAGGAAAGTGAACTCGTTCCTCGGTTGCGTTTACGAGACGTGATTATTTCCTGCCGGAACCACGAGCTCTGGCTACTCCAGGGACGCAGGAGTCACGCTTTGTAAGAAAAAAAAAGGGAATGGAAGCAAAAAGGCGGATGAGTTTTATTGCAAACCGTAACTTTGCGCAAGCGATCGACGTAGGAAACTCTTGCAAATCCGATGAAAAAGAAAGGAGCAAGAAAAGCGAGAGGCCGATTTTTGAGAGCGCCGCATTTTTCAACCGAATGCTGAGCCAACAGACGGAGATTGAAAAAGCGAGATAATAAAATTCTCGCAGAGCGTAATAAATAGCTTCGGAGACGTATACCGCAATTACGCAACGCAAATGACAAATAATGACCAGAAGACGAGCCCTGCCTCGGTATAAATGATACAGTTTTAGTGCCCCTTTTTTTCGATAAACGCGCAAGATACGGCGAAACAGATTATGAAGCGTAAGTGCATCGCCCTGGAATTATGTGCGGGGTAATAATATCGAGTTAATTGTACGGTGGCAAACATTGGGACGCGATATTGTGCGCGTCTTCGCGTTTATATATGAAAACACGTCGTGCGTTGGGCGACTGCGATTCCGTATCTCGAGGCTTCGCAGCGAAATAATGCGATCTCGAGATATTATGATGATACACAGTAGATACCCAAGAGTCAGCTGTAATACGAGTTATTACGTCGCGTCGATCCATCGATCCCCAGACATTTCAATCATCGTGGAATATCGAAAAGTAAACAAGAACCCGAGACGCGCGTTCATCGCCGAGTCTTCCTGAATTCAGTGCTGCCCAAATCCATCAAATGTTTTCATCGTGAAACCTTATTTTTTGTATCTACAACGTTATGGAATTTGGAATTCAGCAGCGTTGAAGCAGAGAACTTCCATTAGATTTAGTAACTCCAGCTTGGATGGGTTTATAAATAGTCATAGGCGAGCCCATACGTGTTGTCGACCTGTTGCACGAACACCCTCGTGTGAACAACGAGACACCAGGTAATCGGACCTTGTCGTTCCCGACTGCCTTCGCGTGTGACGCTTGCATATCGTCACGGTTCTCTCATGGCCACGAAAGAGCTGTTACTTTTTAAATCACGGATCGAAATGAAAAAAGCTCTCGATGAATTGCGTAGCTTCGAAATCGGCGCGAAAAACTCGAAAACGCGGAAGTCGCTTGCAGTCTGACTCCGATGATTCGCGATAGGAAAGAAAGTCTTGCTAATTGTCATAATTACGGCGCGGAATTCCCAGCATCGGACATTAAGCCGATCCGCTGACTCGTAATGGTTCCACGGTCACGAAAGTCGACATTGTAATTTGCATAGCACCAGCGCGTGCATCTGCGATGTCATCTGGGTCTATTAAGATATTTCCCTCTGCCTTTAACCGAAGTTCGTCGACCCTGAACGATTCAGCTTCGAACCTTGACATTGGCGATACCGAAAATTCAAAGATAGAAATGTAGAATCGCTCAAGATCATTTCAGTTTCTTCGTACGCGATGATAAATGTTGGATGAAACGATAATTCGTAAAAGGAGAAATTTGGTTCGCGAATACGGAATGTAAATTGTGCATTCGCGCACGCTTCAATTTTCATGCAACTGGAAATTGAAGCATGGGCATTTCCTCTCTTTCCGCCGCGGAGACTTTGGACGAATCTATTCCCGAGTGGAAAGTAATCATATTCCGCGTTCCACGATAATCGTTACCGAACGCAGCCTCCAGGCTGTAACGGCACCAACCACACGAAGAGTCCAGCGCTCTATTGCATCGGACTATAAATTTATTCGCTTCTCTGCCCATAACACCTCCTTAACAATTACTTAAGAAGGAACAACATGACGTACGATTCCTATTACACCTCGCGCTGGATAAATAAAATCAATTTACGTCGGAAACAATATAACCACCTACGAGCCGTTTATAAATCAACTCGGGGCATCGAACGATTCGATAAAATTCTTTCGGGGCGTTTTATCGTCCATTCATGTACGAAATTCCAAAAGGCTTGGTTCTGGAACGCGTTAAACATGAAATTACATCGCGAAAAGATTGGCCGGTGCATTTTCATTCATGAAACGTGCGCAGGTGTGTCGCCCATCGACACCAGTAGTTAAACGGTCGCGTCTGGGTTCGTGTGATGTCATTAATACGTATATGACGCGATAGTAGCGTCGAGCGAGCACTCGTTCCCGCGAAGCCCATTCACCGAATTTTCTGTTCAATGAACCGTGTCGTGAATACGGAATGACGTAAGGTCTACCACCGGCCGAGGCAGGAACGTTCCTCGATCGCTCGCCGGGCGGTTATATTTGCTCACGGTCGAATCTATATACGTTAGCCTCGACTGCAGCACGTTGCAACGCGTGACTTTGAGAGCGTCGTCGCATAAGATTCATTATGAACAGCCAGGATGTAATTTACAACCTGACGCGTAGTGTACGAATGCAGGCGTTAACGAGCTGACGCAGAGTGCAACGCGTTCCCGAGAGACTGCATGTATAAGTCGTATGATTCTGCGCGGCACAATGAGCTGCTGCGGAAGAAGACTAGTCCGATGCAAAGAAGCGAAACTACCCACGCTTTTTACTCTCACAACTTTGCCCGTTGCGATCTAGGAACAAAATCCTTTTAGAGTGTACAGAGTACTGTTCTTTTGTCGAATTGAACAAGTTTTCCTCAGATCCTTGTCCAAGTCAAGTCTTGGCTATAACTATTCCAAATTACCTAAAGTTATAACCGAAGGGAAAAATTAAAAAAAAATTAATTTAGTCGAAAAATAGACCTGATATGGAATGGAAATTGGTACTTTTGCGAGAAGTTTGTAGATTTATATCTGATCTGACAAATAACTGTTAATACAGTTACGAATTCTGGCGAAAATTTAGTATTGAAATATAAAAGTATGAAAAGAGTACTTTTCGAAAAAGGATCTTCTTCCGTGGGAATGAGAGTTTAGGATATTTAATATCAAACGATATGAATCGTGACTCGAAAACGGTAATTTGCAATTTGTCATTTTCCTTTCAGAAAAGGGAAAAGCGCCGACATGTCGGCGTCAGGCGCCGGGCTCCGCCGACCTGGCATCATCTTCGGCCTGGCAATCCTATTGGCGTCACGGTTCGCGGACTCTGGTAAGTTTTTATTCGACGCTATTATTAACACGTTCCCGCAAAATGCCTTATACTCTGTTTTTTCCCACAAATGTTCCCACGACGCGGAGAAGCGAGCTTTCAGAGACATCGCGATTTTATGAAAAAGTTCGGTGTCACGTTAAGAGGAATCCGCAGGGGAGAGCGGATAAAAGAAAATTTATGCCTTTTTTTATCTCTAAAACGGACCGAAATATGACATCAGAAACAGCAAAAAAGTTACTTTTGCAATAACTTTTACATAAAGATTCAATTTGTCTCATCATCTTCAATCATTACAAACGATATTCATACGCGTACGTTCATTAATATTGCGTCGTTCTCCCCTAAACTTCTTTTTACCGGTCGAAATTAAAAAACGCCATTTCATTTTGACGCAACTGTGATTGATGGAATAAAAAATCGCTTCTAATGTCAATTGCAAACATTCTCAAGAGAATAATACATCGATTACAATCAACGTCGAAAACAATTTTGTATTTCGTCAATTGAAACGGCGTTTTCAAAATTCGGTCGGTAAAAAGAAAATCAGCTTAACGTCTATGACTGATTTTGGAATGATCGCGGAAATGACCTGAGCAACCAAAGTAAAAAAGGTCCAGCGCACAGCTGCGCGTAGCGGTTCCTTGGCTGCATCAACATGATGTTGTGAATTCTAGTCAAACCTGTAAACCCTGAGCTAACTTTGGATGTCACTGTACAATTTCTTCCTGCTACTTACAATCACCATCGCACCTGACCTCGCAAACATGAACGCAAATATTCGCACTTGATATCATAATTTCAAACCAAAAAACAAAAAGGGAAAGGAACAATTTTTCTCAAAGTCACATTAACATTTTCGCCGTAACATCGCGATGTATAATACGCACGAGACTCGTAATTCTAGCGGAGAAAATAAAAAGCCAATGGTCTCCTCTTGCTTTATTTGTTACGACTGCGGAGAAGAAGGAGAAAAAGACTGGACGTGGTAGAACAAGTTTCATGCTTCAGGAGCTTCACTGTCGTTCTCGAAATCATAGTTCTTACCGCGCCGCATGAATTTATGATGAACACAACTCCGGAATGACAACGCAAATTGCTCTCGAATTCGCTGTACAAATATTTACCATGAATAATATACATGGAAATGCAGCTTCCCTTTCGGGCTAAGGAAAAGCGAGCGCTTAATCAGTCAAAGAAACGCGAACGGATGAATTAGTCGGGCATGATATAGGAATCAGTCAGATGATCGTCAGAGCATGCGCGGTTAATGGTAATGAACTTTCGCGAGGCAAGGCCGACGGCAATGATTTCATAACTTGGAATGGCTTTACTCCCGAGCCTTGTAATACCGTGACATCAAGTGGATGCAGCCAAAGAGACTAAGAAAGAGAGAAACAAACTCGTGACTTGCACTAGGTAGGAGAGGTGAAATGGAATAATGTCTTGTATAATAATAAACTAAGTAGAGTCTGACAACTTCTTCCGAGCCTCTTCAGCAGTGTTATTTCTATCATCGTTCAACGTGCGTAATTTTCAGTTTAATCGAATGAATAATCGATAATTGCTCGTTAGTGTCAATTAATGCCACCGTAATTAATATAATTATTTGCATCTGTCGACCTCGTCTTCTATAAACGCATATAAATTTTAATTGAAAGAACAAAAGAAAAGTAGCGAGACCATGAGCCAGAAGTAAAATGAAATTGATTGTATCCTATCTATCAAGAGCTCGTAACGAATGGCTGCGAAGGCAACACGTGTGAGAACTTATCAGCTTTTAGTTTTATCGAGTCAAACAAATCTCTTGTTGCCGGAAATGAGACGCAGCGTGTTGGAGTTAAGTACCTAATCGACCTCGCACGCTAGGATTCGCCACTTGCGATGCACCTTTAGCAACACTTCAAACATAATACA
Source organism: Zelostemma sp. ZL-2020 (assembly GCA_022816865.1). Lineage (NCBI taxonomy): Eukaryota > Metazoa > Arthropoda > Insecta > Hymenoptera > Platygastridae > Zelostemma > Zelostemma sp. ZL-2020. Next base: position 9,564 of record JABFQM010002890.1, read on the forward strand.
TGACCTGGCTCCTTCCCTAGATTTGCATTAAATTAACGTCTATCCAGGGTATATCTTACCCCGGAAATTATAGGCTCGCGTGGTACGTAATTATTTGCCGTGCAAATAAAGTTTGATAACCGTTTGACGTAGAGGCGTACGAATCAATTTACAAATATGTTAATTCGTTGTCCCTGGCATTGATATTGCAAACTGCAAGTTCAGAATTCTTATTAAAGAATTTCGAACCGGTACACTCATCGAAAGAAACGTCGATAAATCAATCCCGACAATACGTTCGAACGATCTATTGTATTTTCACCGCGGGATGCTCGAAATGCGAATCTATCGAAATCTTCTTTTCGTAATTTGTACCGTTAGCTATTTGTATACAAGCGACCACCAGTCTCGAAAGAGAAAACAATCAAATCAACTGTTTTTGGCACGTCCCGCTGAATCGATAAAAAATTGATTGCTCTCGGTTTGATTTTTCAAGCCAATGACTCGTCGCATTTTTTCGCGAAACGAATTTATACTTTGAGCCTTTGCGAATGTTTCAATTGTGATGAAAACGCCGATACAATTACTCTAATAAATTCCGACGTCCATTACGTCACTGATGCGTTTCATCGAGACATAGTATGTCAATCAACTTACGCGTTTACGTGCCAAATCACGTGCGTGGAGGCATGCGAATTGTAGGAGTCTATACCGAGACACGAGTCATTGACTACAAGTTCCCTCTCGCCGTATAATTCGTTTCGTTAGGAAAATGCCAATACTTCGATGGCCCTGAATTTTCAAAATGAATCTAGCATATTTTTACGTGAAAAAAACAACAACTACGAATTCAATGTACGAAAATAAGAAAAACGCGGACAAAGAAACGGCACAGGGGAATTCGTAAACGCCTTTTTTTCCCAAACAAAATAACCCCCTGAAACTTTTAACAGGTGGAAAGAAAAAGTGAAAGAAACGCGCCTCCCCGGAATGAAACTCGAGAGCGCTTTGATGATATAGCAAAAGGGAGCTGATGTATTTCGAGAACAATTGACATTGGGTTTCTACGCGCGACATTTCAATTTCAGAGAAATTGCAAAAATGTTATGGGTGGTAGCGAAAAGAAGAAGACAATGAGAGGCGATCAGAAAAGGATCGACAAAGAAGGATCATGCATTCGGTATTCATTGTTCGTTTTTGACGGGGCGAGGGTGTTGACGAGAATTCGCCTTTCATGCTGGATGTTGAATACGACTGAAGCCCCTACGAACGAACATGTACAGCTTGATGATAATTGCACTGATAAGCGACATCCGCAGTCTCACCCCCGCCTTTTTGTTCAATTAAAAAGAAGGAGATAAAATAACGTCTTCCAGGGCTCGTGTTTCATTTACTGCTCGCGTTAAACGCGCCGCAAACTAGTTATAAGTATCTCCTCGAACAAATAACAAAGACAAATTCGTGACAATTTTCCGTCTTTGATTTCAGCACCGGTATATGATCAAGATACCACACAAATTGCAGAGTACAATGGAGGTACGTACAAGCATGTTTATTACTGTCATAAATTCAACGAGGAAGGTAACAAGCTCTATCTAAAGATTCATACCGAATGAAGTGTTCCATTATGTAGTAACTGACTGAACTTTATGAATATTAAAACATACACAAAAAGTAGCAATTACATTAGATTTATTTGCGAATCTACTTCCTTGAGAAACCTTTTTGCGCGCTGGAGAAGCATTTTACAGTTAGATTCTTCGGCGAAATTCAACTCTGACGATTACACTGTTTGATTTTAGACTCGAGCAGCTGTTACTACAATTACAAACACTACCATGAAGGTGATCGAATAATAACGAACGAGCCATGCTTGAACTGCACGTGCCATAACCGGATGTTGATGTGCTACCTCAGGGTATGTCCATTCACGAAAGCAATCGGTCAGAATTGTATAGTGGAAAAGCGGCCGGAACAATGCTGCCCCGTGATCACATGCCCAGAAGTGCCGGTTCAACTGTTGACTTCCACGGCGAGTTCCCTATCGACGGAGATTGGTTTCCGCGACAATTATGGCTGCAACGTCAATGACTTATTCTACGCCGATGGCGCCCAACTACCGATTGATTATCACAACCCCTGCGAACTATGTTATTGCATCAGAAATAGAACTACTTGCGTGATGCAAGAATGCACGCTCCAGGTTGCGGGTTGTAAGCCTATATATCAACCAGGTGTTTGCTGTCCCGTCAAATACGATTGCGGTACGTACAATCATTGCACATCGAAAATCATCGAGAACCAAGTTAATTTCCGACAAACATCTTTCTCTGGAATTACAGAAATCAATGACGATTTCCGTTCAAAAATTATTGTATGTGTCGTTATAATTGACAGATTACGATGACAAAGCTGAAACAACGGTTGCGCCTACACCCGGTCTCATTATGACAACAACTATCGCGCCGGGTTCCAGCGCTCAGTGCTTCCATGAAGGCAAAATATACGAAGACGGAGAACTGATTTATTCGACGCAGCCCTGCCAGCATTGTTATTGCTTCCGCGGTGATATCGCTTGCGCTATTCAGGATTGCGGAACGCCTATGGAAACGCACGGGAAGAACTGTACGGCATTGCCACCACCCGAAGGCGAATGTTGTCCGACCACGTACCAGTGTGGTGAGTCCACAATTTATGTGTTTATAAAGCGTGTTATACAAAATGTTGCACTTGCAATACAATTTTCAGTTTAAGTGACGTGAAATATAGCAAGCCGTATTCTAGTCGTTCTTCAGTTAAAAGACGTGAAATTGATTTGATGCTTGAGTTGATGTTTGCGAAAACAAAGCGCTCGTTTATCGCGCGAACAGTATCATCCGTTCTTCGAGCAATATTGATCTTGTATTTGATAATAATTAGAATGTTTGATTCGTGTACAGAGAGCGATACAGAGGACGGGTTGACGTTATTGCCAGGGGACGAAGAAGGACAAAAAACAGAAACGCCTTTCGGAGGAGTGTACACTACTTTGCCTTCGGAAGAGCCAGAAGATAAGGGTCAACAGTCGACGCAACCTACGGAAACATATCCTGGTGCTGATAATGCTATTCCAGAACATCCCGATGGTGAAGTTACACAGCCGCATGTAACTGAAAAGACGGAAATGCCATCTTCCACGTTGCCCTCGGAAGAAGAGGTTACTGAATTAAAAATTACCGAATCAACGACTATTGGAGAGAGTACCTCGACAAAGGAACTTGTAACGGATATCATGGAAAAAACTACCGAAGCTGGAATCGAGAGTACGGAATCTCGGACTACGGAAAAAGCTACAACTGCTGGAATGGAATTGACTACGAAGCTTGAAACGGAAGAAGGATTTGAAAAAGCATCGACGACTGAAAAGGCGATGCAAACGGAAGGTCCAACCCTTGAAGGAGGTATCACGCAAGCGCCAACAATTCCAGTTGACGAATCGACTGTCACTACTGAAGACAAAGTGACGGTGGTTGGTACGAGATTGGGTGAATCGTCGACTACCGAAAGTAGCACGATGAAAGATAAAACTACCGGTCTTCCCGAAGAAGAAACGACTAAAGCTGGCGTAACGGAAGGAGTGAAAGAGGAAGAAACTCAAGGAACGGAGAAAACAACGAAAGAAGAACAAGGACAGTCCACGGAACCAAATGTTGTGGGAGAATCTAGCGAAGAACCAACAACGACTGCGCAGGTTGATGTCAGTAGTTTTGTTGGGGAAAAGGAACAGACGACTGTGCCATCTACAGGATCAACTGAAGAACGAGTCACCGAAACTGGACCAATAAGCAGCACAAGTACCGTGGTACCGGAAGTTACTACGGGACGTTCAGCCGAAACAGAAGCAACAACGTTGAAAGA
>JABFQM010002891.1:0-13439 GCA_022816865.1 Zelostemma sp. ZL-2020
TGTTGGAAATAAGCAAATCTGGCACTCGCGCCATCTATAGGATGTTCATCCTTTTTCCGTGATGACGCTTCACTTCAATCTGAACCTTGTTGTATTGTCCGTCGTCGCGAAACAATAAAGAAACAAAAACGTATAAATACAATTGTTACGTGTGTCTTTTTCCCTAAAACCTACAGGTTATGGGCCCAGGTACTTTCCGTTGCGCTGAAACAAGAAACTGAACGCGAATTTACGTAAAAACGCGATACGAATTCCGTGACGCAAAAGTCTCGAAAACGACGCCATTACACAAGCCCGAATCGCGTGCGAAACGAAACAGTTTTTCGCGACAAAACGAATCTTTTGCGCCCGAAAGCGAACGCCGCGAAAACCGCGTGTGTACGCACATTAGAATATTGAACAAACTTCGAGTAAAATAACTTTGAACCTCGCGAAAAGAAGTACGAAAGTGTGTGTGTGCGTGCACGCAACATAACCTGGAAAGCGTCACACAACACAGCGAAACATGAGCTACACGAATATGAAAATCGAAGCGCTCGGAAAAGAAAACTTCGACACTTGGAAAATCCAAGTAGAAGCCCTGCTGATAAAGAACGACGCATGGAAATATGTAAACGGATCCAGCGTGAGACCAGATGACCCCCCGGATGCAGTTGCTACGTGGGATTCCAACGATGCGAAAGCCAGGTCAGATTTGATTTTGACAATTTGCCCGTCAGAATTAAAGCAAATAAAGAATTGCGTAACATCGAAAGAAATTTGGGACAAATTGCATAACGTATATCAGTCGAAGGGACCGGCCCGAAAAGCGATGCTTTTGAAATCGCTCATTTTAATGAAAATGAAAAACGGAGAAGACATGAGGGACCACATCAGAAACTTCTTCGACGTCGTTGACAAGATCCAAGAATTGGAACTGGAGATCATCGATGACCTCCTGACCATTCTTCTGCTTTACAGCATCCCGGACGAATACGAATCATTTAGAATCGCCATCGAAACTCAAGAAAAACTACCAGAACCAGAAGGGCTGAAGATAAAACTACTAGAAGAATTCGAGGCACGAAAACGGAACGTCCAAGAAAATGTCCCAGGAGCAATGTTTGCAAAAAGAAATCCAGGTAAACCGAACCAAAGTAAGAAAAAAGAAAGAACCGAAAATTCTGATAAAGAACCTTTCAAATTCAATTGCCATACATGCGGGAAGAGAGGCCACATGGCTAGGGATTGCAGATCTAAGGACTTCGGGCACAACAAACCTAAAGAAAAGGACGAAAAACCCTCCGAATCAACCCGAAACGCAGAAGTCGCTATGAAGATCAACATCGAACAAGAAGAACGCTGGTGTTTGGACTCCGGCGCGTCCTCCCACATGTGCTCAGATAAAGCAAAATTCGAAGAAGTTGCAGCAGCCAAAACCCAGACTTTGAACTTGGCGAACAACGAATCAACGAGAATTGAAGGGAGCGGAACCGTAAAATTGAAGACGAAAGAAGGCCTGATTGCGAAACTCGAAGAAACGCTGTACGTTCCTGATCTCCGATCGAACCTATTATCCGTGGCTAAAATCACCGAACACGGTCTTGAAGTCACCTTTAGAAAAAACAAAGCTATCGTCACGCACCCAGAAACCGGAGAGAAACTGATGACTGCATATCGAAACAGAAATCTGTACTACGTTGGCGAATTCACCGAAGAAAGCAGAGTAGCGCAAGGATCCACAACACCGCTGCAGGAATGGCACGAACGCTTCGGACATTTAAACGAGAAGGACCTGAAAAACATGATTCGCCAGCAGAAAGTGGACGGAATCAACGTTCAAACCGAAGGGACTTTACCCGTATGCGAAACGTGCATCAGAGGCAAACAGGCGCAGACGCCATTCTCCAAATCGGAATCTCGAAGCACAGAAATCCTCGAACTCGTGCATACCGACGTATGCGGACCTATGCGCGTAAACTCCTTGTCGGGCTCTCGATATTTCGTGACCTTTATCGACGACAAATCCAAGTGGTGCGAAATATACTTTTTAAAGAAGAAGAACGAAGTCGCTGAAAAATTCAAAGAATATGAAAGAATGGTCGAGAAGAAAACCGAAAGAAAAATAAAAACAGTCAGATCAGACAACGGAACCGAGTATGTCAGCCACTACATAGAAGATTTCCTGAAAGAAGAAGGCATCAAACACGAACTCACCGTAGAATACACGCCGCAACAAAACGGCGTAGCTGAAAGAAAAAACAGAACATTGGTGGAAATGGCACGATGTATGATGATTCAGTCTGGACTTTCCCCAGGATTTTGGGCTGAAGCAATCATGACAGCAAACCACATCAGAAACAGATGTCCCTTACGAAGCCTGGGCGGCGAAACCCCATTTAAAATATGGACTGGAAGGACACCAGCAGTCAGCTATTTCCGAAGATTTGGGACAACTGCATTCATGCTCGACAAAACCACCGGAAAAGGAAAATTTGACCCGAAATCGAAAAAATGCATTTTCATCGGATACTCAGTACAGTCAAAAGCTTACAGACTTTGGGATCCCGAAAGAAGACAAATTTTCCGGAGCAGAGACGTCACCTTTACCGGGCTCTATCAACCAGAAAACGACTTTGCCGATTTCATCGACGACGAATTGTTCAAGAGGACAACAGAAATTTCCACCGAATTCTGCCTGGAAAAACCACAGAAACCGAAAGAAGAAGCTACAGTTGAGAAAAAGGACGAAGAAGAATCCGACGTCGACGAAACTGACGAGGAAGAAGAGGAAACCTACCCTCCGGTGATTTTAAAGAGAGGACCAGGGCGGCCAAAGAAAATCCTTACCGGGAAACGAGGGAGACCGAAAAAGCTGTTCCACATGGCGACATTGCACGAAGAAACGAAGGAACCCGAAGAATCGACGAATCACGAATACGAAGGAAACTACTGCTTCGCCGGATTGATCGAGCAAGCTGATCCTCAAACAGCAACAGAAGCACTTGCCAGCCCCGAAGCCGAAGAGTGGAAGAGCGCGATGCGCAACGAATATGAAGCCCTGAAAAGGAACGAAACCTGGACCGTCATCGAACGCCCGAGAAAGAAGAAAATCATCGAGTCGAAGTGGGTACTACGCACGAAGCTCAAAGCAGACGGAACGATTGAACGCAGGAAGGCCAGACTGGTCGCGAAAGGCTTTACGCAAAAACCAGGACTCGACTTCACCGAAACCTTCGCCCCCGTAGCGAGAATGGGATCGATCCGATTGTTAATGGCACTCGCCGTCGAACTGGAACTCGAGATTCACCAACTGGATTTTATTAGCGCTTACCTGAACGGCGACATCGAAGAAGAAATACTCATGGAAATCCCGGACGAGTTCTTCGAAATTTTAGAAAAAGAAGAGTCACGAAAATTCGAAGGAGACAAAGTCTGCTTAATCAAGAAGGCTCTGTACGGTTTGAAACAGTCCGGCAGACAGTGGTACAGAAAGCTGGATGAAAAGCTAAAACAACTCGAATTGAAACCGTTAGACTCGGACCCCTGCACATACATGCACAAGAGAGGCGAAGAAATCATCATCGTGGTTATTTACGTCGACGACCTGATGGTGGCATCGAATAATCCGAAGAAACTGTGTCAACTCAAAGCTGAATTGTCAAAATCCTTTGCGATGAAGGACTTGGGCCTGCTGGATTTCTGCCTCGGCATCGAGTTCAAGCAAGACCCTACGAAAGCAGAAATAAGAATGTCACAATCGAAGTACATAAGAAGCGTATTACGTCGTTTTAACATGGAGAATAGTAAATCTGTTACGACCCCGATGAATTCGAATGAAAAATTGTCAAAGGACATGTGCCCGAAGACTGAAGACGAGAAGAAGGAAGTCGAAAAAATACCTTACCAGAGCCTGATCGGATCTCTGATGTACTTGGCCGTTTCAACCCGTCCCGATATCACACATGCCGTGAGCGTACTCAGCCAGTTCAACGCGGACTTTGGAAAACAACACTGGATAGCGGCAAAGAGAGTACTACGGTACCTGAAAAACACAGAAAACATGGGCATAGTTTTCAGAAAATCCGGGCGAAACCTCGTAGGATACACCGACGCGGATTGGGGTGCAAACATCGACGACAGAAGATCGTACACAGGGTACGCATTCAACTTCGCGAACGCAGCCGTCAGCTGGGAGTCAAGAAAGCAAAGAACCGTCGCGATGTCGAGCACAGAAGCGGAATACATGGCTCTATCCGAGTCAACAAAGGAGGCGATCCATTTGAGAAGATTCCTGTCCGAAATCCTCGGTCAGCAAAAAACAACAGTCATTTTCAATGACAATCAGGGAGCCGGACAGCTGTGCAAAAATCCCGTGTTCCACAACCGAACAAAACACGTAGATATTCGCCACCATTTCATACGAGAATCCGTCGACAGAGGCGACATCGAAGTAAAATACATTCCCACCGACGAGATGCCGGCCGATGTCCTAACTAAGGGACTATCAGCCCCCAAGCACAACAAGTGCATCATGAACCTTGGTATGAGAGAAATTTGAACCGAGCGTGCACAACGCGAGATGTCATTTGAGGGGGCGTGTTGGAAATAAGCAAATCTGGCACTCGCGCCATCTATAGGATGTTCATCCTTTTTCCGTGATGACGCTTCACTTCAATCTGAACCTTGTTGTATTGTCCGTCGTCGCGAAACAATAAAGAAACAAAAACGTATAAATACAATTGTTACGTGTGTCTTTTTCCCTAAAACCTACAGAATTTCATCTAGATAAAATTTCATCCAGTTGAAATTTTATCTAGTTCAAATTTCATTTAGTTGAAATCTTATCCTCTTGGATTTTCATATACTTTAAATTTCATCCAGTTAGAATTTCATCAAGTCTAAATTTTATCTAGTTCAAATTTCGTCCAGTTGAAACTTTAGCTACTTTGAATTTCATCAAGTTGAAATTTTATCCAGTTCGAATTACATTCAGTTGAAATTTCATCCAGTTAAATTTTCATCCAATTGAAATTTCATCCAGTTAGAATTTCATCACGTCTAAATTTTATCGAGTTAAAATTTCATCCAGTTGAAATTTCTTTTGATAAAATTTCATCCTTTTCAAATTTTCGGCAATTCAAATTTCATTCAGATGAAATTTCATCCAGTTGAATTTTCATCCAATTCAAATTTCATCCAGTTAGATATTCATCACGTCTAAATTTTATTCAGTTCAAATTTCATCCAGTTGAAATTTCATCTAGTTTAAATTTCAACCAGTCTTAATTTCATCCAGTTGCCATTTTATCCAGTTGATCTTTTATGTTGGACATACAAGTCTCTCTCCTCCTAATATTCAAATCTACCGCCTATCATAGGCACCGCCACTTTGCTACTTTTGTAAACTCTATCGTGACGGAATGCACGGACTGAGTCATTCGTAAAAGTTCGCTCGTTCTGTAAACTACGCTCAATATATATACATTCTTTTTCCCGCATTATTACCCGACTCGAATTATTTCTCGCCTCCATATTCAATAATTTCATCCAGTTTAAATTTCATCCAGTTGAAATTTCATGTATTAGAAATTTCATCTAATTTAAATTTCATCCAGTTGAAATTTTATCCAGTTCAAATTCCATTCAGTTGAAATTTTATCCAGTTGAATTTTTATCTAATTGAAAATTCATCCAGTTAGAATTTCATCATGTCTTAATTTGATCCAGTTGAACTTTCATCCAGTTGAAATTTTATCTTGTTGAAATTTCATCTAATTGAAATTTCACTTAGTTGAAATTGCTGCGAATGAAAATTTCATCCAGTTGAAATTTTTTCCAGTCGAAATTTTGTCCCGTCGATATTATATCCAGTTGATATTTCATCCAGTTGAAATTGCATCCTATTGAAATTTTATCCAGTGAGAATTTCATCCAGTCTGAATTTCATCTAGTTTAAATGTTGATCAGTTAAAATTTCATCCAGTTGAAGATTCATCCATTTGATATTTTATCTAGTTAACATTTCATCTTGTTGAAATTTCATCCAGTTAAAATTTCATATAGTTGAAATTTCATCTGATTTAAATTTCATCCGGTCCAAATTTTATAAAGTTCAAAATTCATTCAGTTGAAATTCCATTCAGTTAAATTCCCATCTAATTGAGATTTCATCCATTTAGAATTTTATCACGTGTGAATTCTGTCCAGTTGAACTTTCATCCAGTTAAAATTTCATCTTGTTGAAATTACATCCAGTTAAAATTTCATCCAGTTGAATTTCTTCGAATTAAAGATTCATCCAGTTGAAATTTTATTCAGTCCAAATTCCATTCAGTTGAAATTTGATCCAGTTGAATTTTCATCTGATTGAAATTTTATCCAGTTAGAATTTCATGACGTCTAAATTTTATCCAGTTGATATTTCATTCAGTTGAAATTTCATCCTATTGAAATTTTATCCAGTTAGAATTTCATCCAGTCTAAATTTTATCCGGTTGAAATTTTATCCACTTGAAAACTGATCCAGTTGAAATTTCATCTAGTCAAAATTTCATCCCGCTGAAATTTCATTCAGTTCAAATGTTATCTAGTCGAAATTTCATGTAGTTGAAATTTCATTCAATTCAGATTTTATTCAGTTGGAATTTCATCTAGTTTAAATTTCATCTAGTTAAAATTTCAAAAAGTTGAAATTTCATCCAGTTGATATTTAATCTATTTGACATTTTATCCAGTTAAAATTTCATCTACTTCAAATTTTATCTAGTTGAAATTTCATCTAGTTTAAGTTTCATCCAGATTGGATTTCATTCAGTTGAAATTTCATCTAGTTGAAATTTCATCCAGTTACAATTGTATCTATTTAAAATTTTATTCAGTCGTTATTTTATCCAGATGACATTTTATCCGGTTGAAATTTCATGCTATTGAAATTTTTATCTATTCAGAATTTCTTCCAGTATAAATTTTATCTAGTTGACATTTGATCCAGTTGAAATTTTGGCGGGAAAATTCGGATTATTTTATTGGCGGGAAATTTTGAATCTTTTTATACCCAGAAATATGTAGATTCTTTTATTGGCGGGAATTTTTGAATATTTAATTGGCGGGAATGGTTAAATTCTTTCATTGGCGGGAATATTTAAAATATTATAATGCGCGGTAAAATTTGAATTCTTCCAATGCGCGGAAATATTTGAATTCCTTTGAAATTTGAATCTTATCATTAGCGGGCAAATTTGAATTTTTTTATTGGCGGGAATATTCGAATTTTCATCATGCGCGGGAAATTTTGAATCTGTTCATTGGCGGAAAAATATGAATTTCTCTATTGGCCGGAATATTTGAATTTTCATTATGCGCGGGAATATTTAAATTTTTTTATTGGCGGGAAAATTTTAATTCTCTTACTGGCGGGGAAATTCGAATTTTTTTATTTGCGGGAAAATTCGAAGTTTTTTTGCACCGTAAAATTTAAAGTCTTGAATCCGCGGGAAAATTAAAACCTCATTGGCGGGAAAATTCAAATCTTCTGATGCCCAGAACAGTTCTAATTCCTAAATTTGTTAGTAATTTTTCACTTACCTTCCGTAAGAGTATCTATCCGCGCGACCGTTTGCCACCAACAGACTGCGGCAAATGGTCGTGAGCTGCAGTGAGCCGAAAACTTCTCCCACCTCGAGGCCCCGATCCCCTCCCTAACGTGTAGCGCCGCAATAGTGGGGGAAGCCGCTGCAATGGCGGGGGAAGCCGACGCGACCGACTCTTTCCATCGGTTGCACACAACCCCTTTCGTGACGTGCAGCACCGCATGATAAAAGAAAAGGTAGAACTCGGTCGGGGAATAGATCAGCAATGTCGGTTAGGTAGATCTCAGTCGGTAAAATGCTTGCGATTTCGGTAAGGTAAAATTCGGTCGGTCAATAGGTATGCGTTGTCGGTCAGGCAGAATCGTGATTTATTCGTAGGAAAGTTTGAAGTCTTAAATTCGAGGCAACATTTAAATTTATAAATCCACGGGAAAGTTTCAATCTTTCCATTAGTTGGAATATTTAAATTCTTTCAGAGGTGGAAAATTTAAATCTTTTTTTTCCGCGGGAAAATTTGAACCTTCTTATTGGCGGGAAAATTCGAATTCTTCTCCTTACGCGGCAAAATTCAAATCTTCAGAAGTGTGGAAATATTAGAAAACTTTAATGCGCATTATGGAAATTTGAATTTTCCCACTAATAAAAAAATTCAAACATTCCCGCCAACAGAAAAAATTCAAATTTCCCGCCAAAAAAAAAAAATTAAAAAAAAATAAAAAATAAAATAAAATAAAAAAATAATGAAAAAATTAAAAAATTTATTTACTTTCATGCGCGGGAATATTCAAATTCTTCGATTCGTCAGAATTCTGTTACTCATCTTCAGTATAAGTACCTCTTCGCGCGATCGTCTGCCACCGACAGACTGTGGCAAATGGTGGTGAGCGGCAGTGAGCCGAACACTTCTCCCACCTCGAGGCCCCGATCCCCTTCCTAACGCGGAGCGCCGCAATAGTGGGAGAAGCCGAAGAAAAGGTAGAATTCGGTCGGTAAGGTAGAAGTCGGTCGGTTAGGTAGATCTCGGTCGGTAAAATGTTTGCGATGTCGGTAAGGTAGAATTCCATCGGTAAGGTAGAATTCAGTCGGTCAATAGGTATGCGTTGTCGGTTAGGTAGAATTGTGATTTATCCGTAAGAAAGTTTAAAGTCTTGAATTCGCGGAAAAATTTAAATTCATAAATTTGCGGGAAAATTTGAATTTGCGAATATACATTGGGCAATATTTGTATCCACTGGACAATGTATATTTTTGAATGAACTATTTTCAGCGAGGTGGCGTCGTGCAATTTTTCCGCGCAATCATATGAGCCGCTTGAGGCTATAAATGGGAGCGTTCTGTTAGGAAAATTATCATTTCCTCGAAATAACCATGCCGCGGAAATCGAAGCACGTGACACCTATGGTGACGAAACTTCGCATCATTACTCCTCGCAGACAGCTTTTGATGGCTGCTTGGAGTAATGGTGAAATTTCCAAAATTGTTCCTCCTCCTCCCCCTCTCCCTCCTGTGGACGCGGCGAAAATCGCTCAGCTGAAGGAGGATGCTGCGAATGCTTCGAACAAGGAGAACAATGCACCAAAACGCGTGATATCTCCTTGTCCGGAGCATCCCTCATCTGATCCAACAGTGAGGAAGCTGACTCGACCAACCCTTTTCAGCGGCTGCAAGGTCGAGTCACTTCCTCAGCACACCCGTCCACCATAGAAACCCCCACCCTCCAAAAATCAGCCCTTTTCAGGGCGACAAAAAATTAATCAAACACAAAAATTTCTTTCCTCATCTACAGGAAAAAAAAAATACTGTAGCTAGATCGCGTTCGAGGTCAGGAAGAATTCAGGGATCTTATCATGCGCGGGAAAATTTGTATCTCCAAATGCGCGGGATAATTAAAATCCTTTTTCATGCACGGAAGAGTTTAAAGCCTCATATTCGCGGAAAAATTTAAATTCTTTTATTGGCGTAAAAATTTGAATTCTTTTATGCGCAGGAAAATTTGAATTCTCAAAGGTGGTGGGAACATTCAAATTCTTTTATTAGTGGAAACTTTTGAATTCTTTTATCAGTGCGAAAATTTTAATTCTTTTATCGGCGGGAAAATTTCAAATCTTTTTATACCCAAGAAAATTTAAATCTTTTTTTTTGCGCGAAAAAATTTAAATCTTTTTATACCCAAAAAATTTAGGTTCTTTTTTTCTTCGCGGGAAAGTTTTAATCTTTTCATTGGTGGGAAAATTTGAATTTCTTTATTAGCGAAAAAATTTAAATCTTTTCATACCCAGGAAAATTCAAATTTTTTTTTTGCGTCGAGAAAATTCGAAAATTCTTATTGGCGGGAAAATTTGAATTCTCATTCATACGCGGGAACATTCGAATCTTTTAATGTGCAGGACAATTCGAATTTTTTCATGCGCGGGAAAATTTAAATTCTCAAAGGTGGTGAGGTATTTACAATCGTTCAATGCGCGGGAACATCCGAATCCTTGACTATTTTCAGGCCCTGGAAAATTGAAATCTTTGAAGGCGCAGGTAAAATAATAAATGCAGCGAAGAAATTTTTTTTCAAATTCTCAAATGCGTCAAAGATTTTCATATTTTTGAATGCGTCGAAGAAATATATATTCATCAATGCGCGGGGAAATTGAAATCCTGCTATGCGGAGGAAAATTAAAATTCTTTTCATGCGCGGGAACATTAAAATTTTTTAATGCTCGGGGAAAATTTGAATCCTTTATTGCGTCCAAGAAATTAATATTTTTGAATGCCTGGGAAAATTCAAAGTCTTGAATTTGCGGGAAAATGTAAATTCTTGAACTTGGCATTCTTAGCTAGGGTGCGTTGTATAATTATCTTTTTTACAATTATGCAGAAGAATTTTGTGCATGAAGATTCTGGGTTCGATAAGAAATAAAACGTACCTCATGTTAAACACGTACCTGCACGCTGCTCTCTGATTGGGTGAAACAATTTCGCAGTGATTAATCAAAAATCTGTGACGTCGTTGAATGCCGTGTTGTGATTGGTTGGGAGTGATCACGTGTTCAGTCAGGAAAGCGGTGGGGGTAGAAGTATAAAATTGAGTAGCGACAGTGAATCGCAATCATTATTACACGGAAAATTGGAAGTACTACAAGCAAAAATGGAAGTTATCGTGGACGTGCAAGGTTTCGTTATCTGTAGTAAAAATTTCTCACACCTCCCGGGTCCATCGTTTTCTGATCAGAAGTTCATCGTCAAGGAACTCGCGATTATCAAAGTGCAAAATGGTCCAGACAGTGTTGAAACCATCATGTTTTCACCACCCTGCCCATGGCCTTGTCTACCTGCAAAATGGAAGAGTACTAACTTGTGGCTGATTCGCAATTATCACGGAATACCATGGGATACCGGAGACGTTCGCTACGAGGAGCTTGAAACGATCCTGCGTGAAAAGCTGGAGTGTGCTAAATACATCTTGGTGAAAGGATTGGATAAGAAACGATGGCTGCAAACTTTGCTCAAAACCGCGAAGATCATCAACCTTGAAGATATGGGGTGTACATCACTGTACAATTTCCGTGTATCAGCGTGTCCATTCAACAATTACCACAGACCCATTCGTGAACATCATTGCGCTACAGAGAATGGTCGTCGCTTGAGGATCTGGTTCCTGGAAAAATGGGGCGATACTCCATCGATGGAAAAATCATTCGATTTGCTGAAATGCTTGCATAATTTGAAAGAATTGGCAACTGAAGATATCGCGACTCTACCTAAAGAATACCTGATTTTCTTCTGGTCAAGAGATATTGACAGCGTCTAGAATAAACTGCCAGAAAACCTAAAGTCTGATGAACGAATTGCAGCCTGCAGGCGGTGTATGAAGCATTGGCTAACATTTTCGGATGATCATGTTGATGGACCACCACCAATGAAAAAAGATTGTTTCATCTGTCAAACAGGTAAATCGCAAAATATTGTATACGTTTGTATTATTCAAACTAATTTTTTGATATGTTTTTGTGTTTCAGAGTAATGATGCCAGAGATATGAAGACCAATACGGAAATTGGCATATGTTTATGAATGTATTTTTTTTTCTTTTCACTGTGCTTCAATAGATGTAATAAATATTATGTATAATCAATGTCAATGACCTTTCCTGATAAGGAACAAAGAATAAATAAAAATGATAAAGTATCGTTGAAAGTATGATGATGATAATTGAAATAGAATATGAAAAAAAATAAAAAAATAAAAAAAAATAAAATTAAACAAATTTAAAAAAAATAAAAAAAATAATGAAAAAATAATAAAAAAATAATAATAATGGAAGAAAAAAAGAATATTTCAAACATTATAATAAAAAATTGAAAATTAAAATATGATAAAAAATTTCATGAAAATTAATTAAAAAAATTAAATAAAAGATGTGCTACCGTAGCTGAGTTTTGAACGTGGAACCTGAAACAAACGAGTTCCAATTATTTATCAACCTAGCTACGGTAGCACATCTACGGAACCTTTCGATTTACGCGAATATTAGCTGCATCTTGTTTTACAACTACGCATCCGTGAACGCGTTTAAACCCGCGCAATAACCGCCATTTTAGATCCGCGCATGCACGAATAGGTTTCGGTAGGTTGAGACCTGATTCGTAGAACATATCGAGACCTGCCCTCTGATTGGGTGGAAATCTGCGACATCATTTTGAACTGGCGCATGCGTGAACATATCGAGACCTGCACGCTGTCTCCTGATTGGTCGAAACAATGGTGCAATACGCTGTGATTGGTCGAGCGTGGTCACGAACAACACGGACACGAGTTTAGCAGAATAGGGTTCCGACACTCGAAGCCATTTCCAGCCCATCAAACGAGAAGATATAGAGGCGTATTGAAACGCCATTACCGGGGATACAATATCGTAATAACGATGAACGAAATCGAGTTGTATGTCAGCACGGTAGTTGAATGTCTTTCCACAGTATAGAAATGACGGTTCACCATTTACAACATATATAGACGAGAAAAAATACGAAAAAAAAGTTTATTACAAAGTCTATTATATTCATCACAAATTTTATACACTTATAATAATAAAAATTATATCACGAATCTGATACACTCATAATCACCGAAATTACCATTCACATCGAATAATAATTTCCTAACCTACAATTCTCGAAGCGCACTTTTCGCTGTCAAAATGAAATGTACTGATTAATGTTACACTTTCGCGTATTTAAACTTCCAATTCGATGTATGGCGTCCATTTTTTCCCGAAAGTATGTATCGTAGAAGTTATGAGATATAAAATGTAAAACAAGCCGACATTCCAAAAGATGCTTATACTCTGGAAAAACTTTAAGTCGATTCAAATTTACGACATGAAAAAAATCGACCCTTTCAATACTGCTCGAGAGTATAGAATAAAAATATTAAACTGTACCCGCTGTCGATACGTTCCAGAAGTATTGGATAAATATTAATCAAAAAGATGGTATTTTTAATACCTTCGGTAGACATGAAAAATTAAGCGATTTCACCGTGCGCCAAAGTATTGAGTAACGGTGTTATTCAATACCAATCCGTGGTATAATCGGCGCAAAATATAAAAAATCTGTGCGTTTCTATACAAAACACGAAAAAATTGTATTGAAACCATCGCATCTCCAATACATCTCCATGTTTTCTCGTTTGATGGGTAGCTCCGGGTAAGGTTAGGTTAGGTTAAATTGAATTAGATAAGTAGATTCATGAGATTACAAATTGTCCATTCCAATTCCTAGGTTAGGTTAGGTTAGGTTAGATTTTAAAAAATGAAAAAAGTCCAACATCTTTTTTTCTGGGTTAGGTTGAGCTAGGTTAGGTTATGTAAAAGAAATTTGAA
>JABFQM010002892.1:0-13437 GCA_022816865.1 Zelostemma sp. ZL-2020
AATTGTAAATTTTGGATGGAATGACCCATAAACATAGTTATTTTTAACGAGTAAACAAGTAAATAAATTGATCGATTTTTTTATTGCAGGGATTCGTTTATAACGAAACAGGACCAGTATCGATGGGCCGAGCCGTTCTATTTGTACAGGGACGACGCGAAACCCTCGAGTAACGTCACACCTCACAAGCTGCACGAGACCGTGCCGGATTACTTCAGCGGGGTCGTTTTGCAGAGACACCACTTGACCGAGCCGGACCCTGGGGTGGTGACGCTTAAGTTTCAGGTCGCCTTCAATCTGGCCGTCGTTTGGATGATCGTGTTCGTTTCTCTCAGTAAAGGTGCTGAAAAAAACTTTTCGAAAAAAAAAATGCAAAATCAGGAGCCGCGTAACATGGAACATTGGGGAATCTGAAATTTTTGAGGATTTTGTCATTTATGTCCTGGGAGTATTAAAGATAGGAAATTATGATTGCAAATATTTTCCCGTGCCAAATATTGTTAGTATGAAACATGAATTGTTTAAAATATTGTGAAAAGTTGGGTTTAGCAGCATTAAATGAGATTACATTTGTAAATAAATAACACCAAGTTACTTTTGTGTTGTTAAAACCATGTTATTATAACTTAATGTTTCATCAAATATTTTTATTGTTGATTATTGTTCTGGGCATAAACTGCGAGGAAGAAAATTATTAATACATAGGAATTTCATTTATTTTTCTACAGTTATAATTTCTAATGTTCGTGGTCGAGGAAAAGTCAAATTTTCAACTGAAAATAGTAACCAACTCTTTCGTTTTCTTTTAGGGTTGCGATCTTATGGAAAAGTCGTCTACGTTTTCACGCTGATCCCGATCTTCGGCATGTTGCTCCTGTGCACAAAGTTACTGGACCTTACGCCCTCAGGGACCTTTAACCAGTTTTTCCCGGCGACCGTCTGGAACGAATTTTTCATCAACGGGAAGTCCTGGACAGCCGCGTCGACCGAGGTTTTCCTGACCTGGGGACTCCTCGGAGCCGCTGCGATGCAGGTACAGTTGAAAAAAAAACAACCAAGTTTATCGATTTATTTAACAATTCCACGAACTTGCAGATCGCCGCCCACAACAAACACAAGCACCTGCTGCAGAGGGACATGGGTCTCGTGATCGTCCTGACCGTCGTCGTCCTTTTGCTCGCTGCGTTGCTCGCCAACACGTGCGTTCAGATTCTCAGGATTCACGGCTATGGCTACACAGTCAGCTCCTTTGGTCAGGCAAATACAGTCTTTTAAAGAGTTTTCGTGGTGGAAAATGACGGGAATTAAATGTTTATTGTTTTTTTCAGAGAGACTGTCAGGGTACACGTTTATGCGAATCCTCTCGAAGCCCGCGCCTCACGGCTACAGCAACATTCCGGAAAGGTTCATGCTCCACGCGTCGTTTATCGCGGGCGAGCGTGTCGCGCGACCCGGCAGCGACTTCAGCATCGAGTCGGGTTATCAAGTCCTGAGGCTGTCGACTGAACTCGTGCCGGCCACGCTGGCTCTGCTCGGCACCGAGCACGTCTCGCCTTTCTGGGCAGTGCTTTTTTACTTCACGCTTATACTGTTCGGGATAGCGCAACAGGTGCATTAATCTACGATTCGGAGTCATTTTTTTCGTTAGAGAATGAGGAATCATTGATAATTTTTGTATTTTCTTTGCAGCTAGCGATATGGCACTGCGTGATTACCGGGATAATGGCGATAAATACCAAGGTGATGAAGTTTTGGAAGACGACGATTACTTTCTTCAGCTGCGCCTGTGCCTACGTTCTCGGACTCCCAATGGCGACCGAGGTGACTCGACTTGATCTCTTAAAAGTTTAGTTACATAGAAAAATTGTACAGCAACAAAGAAGGACAAATTCTGTAATTCCTCTGTTACAAAACGTTTTCAGGAACAACGTACACGCGAGGACAAATAAAACAACTTTTCTCCATTTACTAATTAGCGACGCAATGGTATCATGCGTTTCTGTAATAGCGTCTCTAATCTGGGTCGCCTTATCAGCTCATGAAGAGCCACGTTTGCTTATCAAACAATCCATTATCACGAAATCGTTTCTATCTCGTACCAGTCACATTCTAGGCGCCTCTGAACGATGAATCAAGCGAAGCAGCACCTGGCGACTTGCTATTTCTGCGGGAAGAGCGTCGACGAGAAGCAACTCCCGGAGCATTTAACGCACTGCGGCGCCGTCCTGGAAGAGTGTCCCAACAAGTGCGGAGCTTACGTTTCTCGCGAGAACCGGGAGCATCACCGGAAACAGTGCTCCCTTGACAAAACCTACGAGAAAGTTCTGCGAGCGCTGAAGCTGCTTCGATGTGTGGTCAACGACGCAGAAACCGACAGAGAAAACTTGAAAACCGACATGATCGCGAGTCTCGACAACCTCACGACGAACCAGGAAACGTTCGAGTCGATGCAATTGGACATCATCGAAAGCATCGGAGCACTTGCCCAAAACATAGCGACAATCGAGATGCGGCTGGTCGCTTTAGAGCAGCGTCAAACTAGGTTCGAGGGGCACATTTCCTCGAGGTTGCAGTGCATGGCGCGGGAAATCTCGGAGCTGGAAAAAGCGGTTTTCTGCCGGGGAGAATGCGAAGAAGTAAAGGCAATCGCTGCAATGCTCACGGAGCAAACGACGGTTGTGAACGATCTAAAACTGGAGCTGGAGATGAGATGCAAGAGTTCCCAGGATCAGCAGAGCGTGCACGAGCTTTTGGCGGGTAAAATGGACCTTATGGATAAGGAGATTGAAAATTTGAAGACCGACGCCAAGACCCTGAGGTTTCAGATGAAAGACAACGTCAGGTAAACTCGACATTCTCGATCGTTTTATTTTCTCTTCGAATTTTCTCTAATCTTTTGATTTTTAATTTGAGGTACGTGGAGGAAATCCTGGGGGACAGCCTGGAGTCCAAAGAAAACGTTTATCGCCCCACGAATGGCCGACTTTTGTGGCGCATCAACGAGTACTCGAAGAAGCTGCGCTGGGCGAAGGAAAATAACGGCATGCTTTTCAGTCCGATTTTTCACGACAAAGATTACGGCTACACTTTTAAGATGGAGCTTTTTTTAAACGGGAAAGGTCGTTGGAAGAACCGACACGCGATCGCCTGCGTGCACGCCGTCGACGGAGAATGGGACGCGCTTTTGAATTGGCCCTGCGTGCTGCGCGCGAATATCACTCTGAGGAGCCAGAAGAATCCGGCAAACAACATAAGCCGGATTGTAAAAAGCATCAAAAGCAAGGGGAACACGGCCGACGATTGCGACATGTACATGTTTATACCGCACTCGACACTGGAGAAAACAGAATTCGTCAAGGACGACGTCATGTTCCTTGACATTCGAGTCAAGGATCTGAACCTCAGCAAATCGAGTCCTTCTTTGTTGCTTATTTAACTCGCCAAGAATCGTTTTAATTTAGAATATAGACACTTTGTACATACAGTATTAAATTTTTTTATATATTTGCGTTCATTTTATTTATGCGAAAGGTTGAGAGAGCGATTTCCGAGTTTGGAAATTTATGGTTAGCATGGAGGAAACTTGTATTTACCGATGTTTAATGAGGCGAGAAACGCGCTTGATTGAAGAATTCTTTTTTACAGTTGGGCATTTACGTAGTTTACTACCTGGACTACACGATCGGAGGTGCCTGGTGGATAATCGTGCTGTACCTGGTCCAAATTGGCGCGGTTTTTGCTGTTCGGGGTAGGCCCCACTCTGGTGACGCCGTGGTCGAAGAACTCTTTCCCCCGACCGGAAGGTGCCTTCGGCACTGGGCTGGGCCACTTTTGTCTTTCACCTGGAACGTCATCTTGCCCATTTTCCTCATGGTTCGTTTAAAACCAACCACAAGAGTACAGATTCGACGCAATTCTCTAAACAATTAATCGTCTTTTTCAGATTCTAAGCATAACGCTTTTCAAGAACGGCGGCTTCCGGGAACTTTACAGTTATCGCAGATCGGGGAAGTACTACTGGACCGTTTGGGCTCGCCAATTGGGCGCAGCGATTCAGCTGATTCCAATTTTGATGATCCCCGTCGTCGCGATCGTGCAAACTTGTCGCTACCTCAACAGCGGTCCACCGGACTTTTTGGACGTAAGTTTGGGGAAATGGATCCAGGAATGACGAGTTGGATTCGTGGCAAATGCCGTTGCTTGCTTATTTTGTTCGTAGCGTGGATTTGAAAAGTTTGCTAGTCTTGTAATTCTCTTTTCGAATCTTTAACCGACTGATACATTTTCTCTCCCATGCAATCGTTTAGAACGATCAGGTGCAAGTCAATGTGTGTCGCTGCAATCATTGCAACAGCGTAAGTTGTGTGTAAAGTACTAACGTAAACCTCGCATGACCTTTTCTCTTCTAGACCAGAAGTATTTGAAATGAAATGCTAGAGTAGAAAAAGTAGAAAGCGCTGTACATTGTACGGAAGTGATAAAAAACGTTGTAAAATTGAACCGAGAATGAAAAGGATTTATGATTTTACAGAGAATCCAGCTACTGTATAGGCCATCGTTGGAGCTCGAAGATGATCAGAATCCTCCGAATCAGATCGGTAGCGACGGCAGCACGACGATCCATGGAAACGGAATTCTTTCGTCCACGACCGATCTTCCTTTCGAAGACCCACCGCCAAAGTACACGCCGCCTCCGAGTTACACGACCGCTACCGGTGCCAGGATCGCGAAAATGTTGCGGCAAAGTTTCCGGAGAAGTGTCAGAAGAATTGGTAAGTATTTGCGAAAAATTTGGACACGAATTGTATTTCTTCTTATCTCTTTTTTTTATCTACAGCGAGCGTCCTTGGCGAGAGTAGTGCACCGAGAAGCAGACCGGCTCTGCAACCGCCGCCCCCGGATTACGCGACGGTACTCGTGGAGATGAATCATCAGAGCGTGACGTCACCTGATCTCAGCAGCGGTGCGGATTTCCAGCTGCGAAACGCGGACACGATCGACAGAGCGACGACGAGGATAACTATGATGGAGGCGAGTCAGCTGGAGCGGCGAAGATCGCACGCGATTGGCGGCGGGAGCTCAAATCTCACGGCGACGGAGGTGGCGAATCTTCTGCGGAGCAGTATTCGCCGAGGAACCTCGCGCACGCAGCAGACCTTGCGACGAAGTTTTGCCAGCGACGAGTCTAGGAGCACAGCTTCCATCGAAAATCTCGTCGAGTCTGTCGTGCCGATCAGCCAGGATTACGCCTTGCCCAAGGGCGCCTCTCTAGTCCCGCCCACGACAGCTGGCACCGATAACAACGACGAAGAAGACGAGGACGATAAAAAGACTGCCGAGGAAATGGAGAGGAATCCCGTTTCTGTGATATAGACTGCGAAAGATAAACAAAGGCTTTTTTGCGTTTCCTGTTAGGAACATTGTCGAGATTGTTGCGGGTATTGCGTATTTTGTATTGGAGATTATAAAAAAAATTTTTCGTTTCATTTTATCGATTGTACCTCGAGCGCGATTTGCCATGTTTTGTTGGGTATTGTGATTTGACGGTTTTCTTGATGAATTTTTAATTTTTATTACGTTGCACCGAATAATGTGAAACGTAATTTGTGTTCCTGCAGGAAAAACAGATTTTGTTGGATCATTATTGATAGTTTTTTAATATTGATATAATTCGGATGATGCGAAACGAGATGTTGAAGCTTTTGAAATTTTTGCAAAATACTTGGTAGATCCAATGGAATCTTTTCTGGAATAAATTAAAAATTATGATTTTGTCGTATTAATTTTTTTGGAGATAAGGTCTTGTAATGTAAAAAACATATTTGAAACAATCGAAATTGGGAAAACTTAACGATTGTAAAAATCCCCGACTTCAAATGTGTTCGATAACATTGAATTCGCCTCATCGATCGTTTCAGTGCTGTAAATTAAACGTCGTAACCGCAAGAATGTCCTGTAAATTACGGAAGCGCCTGTTCTAGTGTTGTAAATACGCGTAGTATTTTTATTTTACATTATCTTGTAACTGTAGTTAATAGACTCACTTAATTATACCACTTTATCGTTCAAGCTACTGAAAACTGGGAACACTTAGTCCGTCCAGCCAGTGTCGATTTAATTTTTGTAACCGCGGCTACGGAGCTTTCATCATGACCAGAGAAAAATGGTTCGCCGATATTGTTGTTTCACAAGTGCGAGCTGTAATAAAACATTTTTATGTTCTTTTTAAAATCGTTTTCTCTTTATCGTCCAGGCTTACAAATCTTTACAGAGTATCAAATTTTCCACGAGAATATGACATCTGCTTAACGATCGAGTTAAATCCCTGGAGAGCTTTTCGAACGGACTCAGCGTTCGGCAGTTTTTTCTTGCTGGAGCAATGGACCAAGCTGGAAATTTCGTTGGAACAAGGAGAGTCCAACAAAGTTATATTATTCGAATCGGCAAAATTTTCTCGCGCGGTATTGAGCAGTTTCAGGGTCACGCAGTCGAGAACTTCGTCTTTAGGGATTGAAACTTGGCCGCTTTCGACGCAGTCACGGACAGCATCGCTCATCCAGGTCCAGTTTTCCCAGTCGTCTTGGAAGTCGACTTTTTGATAAATCAGTTGCCACGTCAAGTGCACGCGGAATCTAGAAAAACCGACATTTAAAAAAAATCTTTTTGCGGAAAGAAAGATTATTTTTAATTTACGAGTACATACGCCCAGTTCCAGTTGTTCATGCCGAACTTGACTTTTTTCAGCCGGCCAAAATATGAGAATAGAGTAAATGGCACAGTTTTCAGCCGATTATAATCGATGTAAAAGTACTCGAGATTCGGCAGCATTTGGTACACCAAATGATCGATGTCTTGGATCATGTTGAAGGAGAGATCCAGAAGCCGCAGATTCTCGAGGTGCACGAACCAGCTTGAAGAAATCCAAGCTAATTTGTTCCCCCACAGAATTAGTTCCTTCAGGTTCACCAAATTGACGAGGGCCTGCTGATCCATCGCTTCTATCCCGCAAGAATGCATATCCAAAGTCTCCAAAGTCGCAGAGAATCTCACAAAAGCATGTCTGAATTCGGAAAAAAAATTCGATCATTACTCGTTTTTCTTTTACATTAAAAACAATTGTTTTACCCGTGAACGTTTGGTATTTTCGAATCTTTGATGATGATGCGAGTGAGATTAGCGCTGGCTTTGTCCAAAGGCTTTTGCAGCGACTTTAAATTCACGCAGTAGAGAATCGTCACATTTTTCACGCGATTGGTTTTTTGGGAGCAATGATCTTGGTTGATGAAATTTTCAGCGTTTGCAGAAATGAGCTGGACCAAGAGCAACAACGGTAGCGAAGTCTTCAGCATTGCACGAAGTTGATTCATTTTAATACGAGACTGATGAACGACTGAGACTTTGGGAAACGCTGTTTTCATTGGCGCGTGGGTTGTATATCGCATCCTTGTACGATAATACGATCTGATAATTGGAACGACGTTTTTTTCATTAAGAGTGAAATGTTTTTTATTTTACTGCTTTAAAATGATTTGCAGAGTTTTTTTCCGAGTATATAATTGATTTAAAAAAATTACGATTCGTGTTTTTAACCCTTTGAAAACGAAACGAGATGTAATTTTATTGACCAAATTTATTGATACTTCGCGATAAATTGTAGAAGATGTAAATTATCTTTTAAAAAGCACCTATATTTTTTTAATTGAAGGATGAGAAATCTAAGTTTTCGAAGTAAGAGAATTAAACCATAAAGTCGAATGAAGTTGAAAAATGGCGCTATAAATGGTTGTGTGCTGTTACAGTGCTGCCTGGTGACGAAAACCGAAACTAATTCAAGGGCTGAAATCGCTTTGGAATGGATCTTGTTGTTTATACTATTACGATTATTTTTAAATACTTTCAAACTGATATCTGTATCATTCATCATTATTAAAATCCACAACCCGTGAAAAAAGTATTACTGGGGAAGTGTGAATTATTGCGTATCAATTCCTTACAATTATACATTCTTCAAATAAAAATTCTACTGTTACATAACAGGAAAAATTTCTTGGCAAACAGAATTGGGATTTCGAATTTACGGTTCAGCACATTTACTGTTTTCAACCGAACTTTTCGCGCCGTTCGGTGCATGCAATTGCGCATGCGCCTTGTTGAACCAAGTTCGAACCAATTTTCCTGCTAAAATCGAATATGGCTGCTGTGATTCCCGCACGTGTCGGTTCCTTGTTCGGAGAACTTTTTAATACCGAAGAGTAATGAGTGTCAACCACGACTATTTGTTTGAGTAAAAGTGCAAAATGTTTGAGTTTATGATTCCTCTTGTGCGTCACGTGGACAATCATAAATGGAAAGATAATTCCCACGATTCCGAATCGAGTGACTCGACCGATTCGGACGATTCAGACGATTCAGATTCGAAGAGTTCGAGTGTCACTTCGACGGCTTCAAGCTGCATTAGCAAGGATCGTAAGGACGAGCTACTATGTGCTGTGCAACGCGGGGAAACTCGATGCGTAAGAGAAATTATTCGATCGAAGGGACTCTCCCACAATGCCAGCTGGCGCGAAGGTTACGTTCCCCTCATGAAAGCCATTGCCGCAAAGCAAATTCTCATCGCCAGGATTTTGCTTCACGCTGGGGCGAAGGTCAATATTCCGCCTTCGGAAGATTCTAAGGACGTAAAGAATACTCCGCTGCACGTCGCTATCAAAAGTGGTAAAAGTTTAAACAATAAAATACATCGAAAACACGATCTTTTTAAGTTCATTGTTACCACCTTAAAAAAATGCAAATCATTTAAATTTACTTTTAAATGCAAACAATTTACCATCAGTTATTTGTTTTTAGGGCAATCGGTAAGCAAATCCGGAGAGCAACATTTTTTGGAGTCTGAAATATTGGATTTGATAAAGCACATGATAACAACGTACAAAGCCGATGTAAGTAAATTTATGCGAGACCAAAATCAGAACACGAGTTCTTGTTTATTTTAAAAATATGAAACATTTTTATCTCCATATAGGTGAATGCTGAGAACGCTTTGGGTGAAACTGCCCTTTATGTTGCCACGAAATTCGAGTACTATCCAGCCATGCAAATCTTGATCGACCATAAAGCCAAGCTTGACGTTTTTTCTGAATCCGGGATGACGCCTCTTTTTTTAACTGTTTGTAACAACGACATGGAGGGTTATCTTATCTTACAGAAAGCTGGAGCTGACTTGCATTACACATCAAACCAAGGAACGTTGCTACATGTCGCAGCCGATTACTTGGACGATTTCGAGTTCTTTGAGAGTCTATTGAAAGCTGGATTAAATGCAAACGCGACCAATTTAGTTGGAGAAACGCCACTTCACTTGGTGAGGAATCTTTCCGCGGCTAGAGCTCTATTGGAAAAGAACGTGGACATCGATAAGAAAGACTTTTTCGGGAATACACCATTACATACAGCAATCATTAATCGTAATACTAAAGTCGCGCTATTTTTGATCCAAATGAAAGCTTCGCTGAACATCAAAAACGCTAGCAAACAGCCACCTCTGTTTTACGCTGTACGCAGCAATAACGTTGAAATCACAAAAAGTCTTTTGGAAAACAACGTGGACATCTATGGAAAATTCGAGACCCAGTCGATACTGGCATTGGCGAGAAAATACTGCGACAAGGAAATCGTTCGACTCTTGATCAATCACCACCAAAATTTCTACGAGTACATTGTCAACGCCAAAGTATCAAGTGCGGATCTTATGCTGAAGGTCGTTTCCGAGGGCTTGACGAGCTTTGCCAAACACCTTATAGAGCTCGGAGCTGATGTGAATTCTCGATTTCGAACCCGCAATTTCGGCTGTAGAGGCTTGCATTCATTTCTGCAAGTCGCGATGTATACGAAAGACTACGAGATGGCCGAGATGCTCTTGAAAAATCAAGCCAACGTGAACGTCTTGAATTGTCGGAAATTCACGCTTCTCCATTTTTTGTTTATAAAGAATAAGAACGAGAATGGAATCTGGGTCAGTAGAGTCGAAGATGAACGAACGAAGCTGATTAAATTGCTCATAAATTACGGCATCGACGTGAATTATAAATCTGCTTCCGGCAACACTTTTGTCCACTTCGCTGCTCGCGTCGGTTGCCTCGAGTTGCTGAACGAAATCGAAGAAGCTGGATTGGAGGTCGACGCCAGAACGACATCTCGAATTACGCCGTTACATTTTGCAGTCAGAGAAGGCCATAAAGCGATGGTGTCGCGATTACTGGAACTCGGGGCTGATTCGCAGGCAGTTATGGTAGGGGGTTTGACTCCTCTTCACATCGCCGTGATGTTCGAGCGACCGGCCATTCTGGAGATGCTGCTGAGAACCGAAGTCGACATCAACAGCTGCGACGATTATAACAGAACGCCGCTGCACATCGCTGTGTGGAACGGGAGTGCTTGCCTTGTGGAGATACTGCTCAGGTTTCATCCAAACGTCATCGCCAAGGATCACGACGGTCGCAGTCCCATCAGCTTGGCCCGGGATTTCACCGACTGCTACGTCGACATTGATAATCGACTTGCGAAGATTTTGAAAGGACTTTCGAGAGAGTATTTCGACCTGAATCCGGAACGCGATGTCGTCGATTACGTTTATGTTTCTGATAATGGCGACTGCTCTTATGATAAGTGCAGGTGCCTTCCTCTATGTCCAAAGGACTTTGCAGGAATTTTAGAAGGGTACCAGAAGTATACGATGGAGCTTGAAAGTATTTTGGAAATGCCGAGAAACGAGTTGGAGAACGAGATCGAGATTCTGGATTTAACAAACAGGAAGATTCTGATCAACGAAGTCTTGAAAATGCGGAAAAAGAAGATTTCCGTCTCGACCACGTACTACGATGTTTTAATGCAGTCTCTTGGCGAGCTGGTGACGCGGAGCAGGAAGCAGAGGGCGTTAAGGAATCTACAGTTCAACGCTTTCGAGAACCTTTTTCCTTATTACGGCGGCATGATAAAAAACCGTCTTCTGAAGATCAAGGAGCGAGAGGCGCTGGTAGTGTCTGGAACACGTGCAGTGAATACCGCAGCGGGATATACTTTGCCGGATTCGATTTCCCGACAAATTTTGAATTATATGGATCACGCGGATATCAAAAAAATAGTCAGATTAGTCGAAACTATATAAATTGTACTGGAAATAATGTCAAACGTTGTTTCAGAGTTTTTGTGATTTAAAAATAATGTTGTTTATTACTCGTTGTCGATCAACATTTATTGTATATTTTTGTAAAAGATTTTGTTATTTCTCCGAAAATGCGGAAGCCTATACATATTATTGAACAGAAAATGCAAAAATGTTCCAGCTTTTCTGTTCATTTTTGCAATTTCCATGATCACGAAGTTTTGTCTATCAAAATATTCTGTAAATAATACGTTCCTTTACGAAAAACTTGAACTATCCGAAATGGACGAAGAAGTAATAATCAATTATTAACACGTGACATGGAAATCACTGTATTATTTTGTTGTATTATTCGATTTCGAAAGTAAGTTGTATAACTGAAAGTTGCACAACTCACTTTCAATCACTTTCAGTTCAACTTGAAGTTGAGTGTACTGTGCAATTATCTCTTAGTGTAATACAAATTGGATCATGAAATATAAGCTCTTTTATACCTTAAATCAATTATTTCTTTTAATTCGAAAAAAACGGGGACACACGATTGAAGTTGTACTTCTTTTTTGCGAAATGTCTGCGTGTCGAGGCCGTCTGAATCATTGAATTGATTTTGTATTGAATTCGGTAAAAAGTTCTTTGTTGAAAATTGTAAAAGAAACAGAATTTGTAATTGTAATTGTAAAATTAATTGATTAATTAATTTGTAATTGTAAAAGAAAAAGAATTTGTAATTTTATGTCAATGTATAATTTTTGCAATTTATTTTTTCCAATTTTTCAAATAAAAGAATAAATGTTTTACTCATATGATATGAGTAAAACATTTATGAATACAAATAATAATAATTAAGTAATACAAATGAATTAATAATAAGATATGAGTCGTCTTATTATTTATTCATTTGTAATTTATTTGTATGCAATGTCCAATTATTTAAATGTTGTTGAAAATTGTCACAGGAAAGGAATTTCTCTTATATCAATTTATAATGTTTTGCAATTTATTTTTTCTTAAATTCTTCAGTCTTTCTTACATTTGATATATTATTTGCATGCAAACAAATTAGTCCAGAGAAATAAAAAGAAAGACAATTTAACTCATTAATTCTGAAATTGACGATACAACGGCAGCGAGGATGCCCCGTACACTTACCTTAACGGACGGCTGAAATTCTTGATACTACAATTCGAATGACATTTATCCGTTCGACATTGTTGAATGATGTTTATAGTCCGGCGATACCTTTAATTTACTCAATATTATCTCCCTCTTACTCCCGATTCTCAAAATCGTCCCCTCCCGAACTCGGCGAGACCAACGTAACTGAGCGGGTCATTATTCGCCGCACTGTGTTCGCGAGAAGTGTTAGCGCCACAAAGACGGTTCCCGATACCATTCGATTCTTCAGGAAGTTACGATTGTAAGTCGAGAGAATCTTATTTCGAAAACATGTCCGTCGTAATCGCATTTTACGATTCAAATCTTCACCAAATGTAAAACCGCAATAGTCTTGATTCAATACCGGAAATAGAAAAACGCCCGTTTATTTCTCCTTATAAAATGCACTGTTTGTTCGTCGGCGTAATTAAAACCGATTAATTGATTGCGTGCAAACAATTGCATCGGTATTCTCACAGCGCCAGAGGTTCTAACGTTGCGTCATCTCTGAATTTTATTCTGCTGATCCTAATTTATGATGCATTACTTACTGAAACGTTGTAAATTGGCAGACAATTTAAACGGGCCGTTTCTTTTATGGCGCCTCTTAATCACTTTTTATTTTCTTGTCTAGGCTTCTCCGAGTGGCAATTGGTTTTTAAAGTTTATCTCCCAAAAAAAACATTAATCCACTGTGTACATTAGCCTTAACTCGGGTTATCAATATTGATCAAGATACGTTATCATTGGAAATCATTTTACTCCCAAAGAATGTACAACAATTCAGCTTCGATGTCTCTATGTTTCAATGGCATTTCCGTCCTTCAAAAACGTAACTTTTCTGGATATTGATTTATTATTTATCACTTTCAGATTGTTATCAAAGGGGGCTTTGAAAAATGGCCATAAAATGGACCGAGGCAATGACATGGAACGCTCTGGTGCGAAAAAGAACCACCGACGATGACGACAGCAAACAATATCTGGCCAGGATCATGGGACTTTTCGACCTGACGGCACTTGGAGTTGGCTCGACCCTTGGTTTAGGAGCTTACGTCCTCGCCGGACGCGTCGCAAAGGAAATCGCTGGCCCCGCCGTCTGCATTTCCTTCCTCATCGCC
>JABFQM010002893.1:0-13436 GCA_022816865.1 Zelostemma sp. ZL-2020
ATTTTTTTTCACGAAGAAGAAGATATTGTTGAATAAATTATACTCACATATTAAATGTAATTAATTATGTTGCATTATAAATATTTTTTTCAATTCGCCCTTGCATTAAAGTATCGATCCACCTTAACTCGCCGGTAAAGTTTTGACGTGAAATTTGGAAACAGTAAAATAGTAATCCCTGCTCGGACTGCATTTTTTACATTCTCCAAGTACCGAAACAAACGTATTCTTTTCTACTCATTTTACTGGATCATTTGGAAGAAGTATAGTTTCAAAAGTTGGAAAATGAGGCACTCTTGGCGTTGGGTAATCCCAAGGATCAACGAATGATTCGAACGAACGAAAACTTCAGCTACGATGTAACCTGGAAAAGTAGAAACTATTAATGAGCAGAAAAAGAACTGGAAACCGGTTTTTATTGGAGTCAGAGATCTCTCAGGTCTCAATCATTAGGATTAAAAATTAATTAAAACGTCGTGTAACAAGCAGAGAGGAAAATGCTGCTTTTTAATGGCGGGAAGTTGAATAGTTGAAGTTTTTGGCCTTGAATAATCTGTTAAATTAGTCTCGATGGGTCTTGCGAGTTTTACCTGCCAATAACCATGAACTTCTCCGCAGTACCAAAATCGGCTTAACAGGATTCGACGGTGCAATTTCCGGAGGAGGCTTCTCCGGGGTATTCGTGATTGAGAATTATGCATCACGCAATGTAAATAGTTACGACGGTTGTAATGTCGATTTACTCTTCATAATATCCCAGTTTACGCGTCGATTTACCGCGCAAGGAAATGGACTTTTCATTCACGAAATCCGGGACTAATGAAACTTTCATCCATGTTTCAACGCGGACAATTTCACTTGAAGATGCAAGTCTTCATTCTCCACTGAGTAAAGCTCAAAAAAGGGTCGAAAAAAGATCAAATTTCGGAAGAAGAAGCAGTTTTCTCGTGAGCCGAAGTACATAGCTCGAAAAGAAATTTCCCATTTCCACTTGATACGATGTTATGAGCTGGCTTCTAATGGATATCAAATTTCCAAAGGAAATTTACTCGTATCGGAAGGGAAAGAAAATCAAGGCGATGTGGGTATCATGTGCCACCCTTTTACGTAACACTGATCAGTGGCTATAGAATTCACAACCACAGCGATTCTTTCCACATTACAATTGCAAATAATGAGATCGTAACAAGTTTTAAACTCGGCAATGCAAACAAGCTACATAATTCATGGCTATAAATTTCGGCTGTTTCGCGTTTGTTTCTGAGAAGTTGTCGAAATTCAACTGGCAAACTCGCGAGCAATCGAATTTACGACTTTAGGATGCGAAAGTCATTTTCTCTCATTAACCACGTTCGCTTTCAATGGGATGAAGGGTTTACTCTGAAAAGTCAGAGCTCGAAATAAAATGTTTACCGCTCAAATTGGGATGTACCAAGTGTCTGCTGTAACTCTTGAAACTAGGGTTTTTCGTAAACCTAAAAAGAGACGGTGAAACTTTATCTCGTCGAGTCGGATCATATTAAAAACATATATCCAAGGACGTTCTGATAACGAGCTCATTTACGACGCGGTATAGTTTTTAAATCTGTTACCAAGCGTCCAAATCATGAAATGACTCGCAATTAGTGTCTGGCAGTACAGAGATCCGGCAAAACTCTTTCAATCTTGGGCTAACGACCCTACAAAGCAGTGCGTTTCCTACACGCTTCTGAAGGCGGTTGAACCTAGCTGTCCAAGTATCGCGTTGTCTCTTATCACGTTTTCCACACTCTTTTCAACACTCATCTCTCGTTCTCGGTACGATTATGCGACTACACGAGTCTTCTTCTTCTCATTTGCAATCCCATTTTCAACGACGTAACGATCTGCATTACAATGGGGTTTTACCACGATTTTCAAACATTGCATTACTTATTCAATAGTTACGGTGTACTTTATATTGAAAAATACAATTGTAAGTAGCAAACACAGAGCAATCGAGCAATTGTTATTAATCATCCGAGTGGACAAGTCGCATTAGCGAGCGTGATTAAAGCCCATTTAACTCTGCTTTTATCTGAAGGAAGCTCGCTATCATTTGTTTCTCGGAGAGGACGCGCTATAAGTTTAAGAAAGAAAATTGTCTCCTTTGGTCTGGGAAAGCTGCTTTGGACGGAGAGATATAGTTTAACCAGAGCGACCACTTTAAATTACGACTTTCCGGTTTTAGCCTGTTATAAATTATACATTTTTATACCTCTTCTTACGATCTCGACTATTCGTCAATGGTAAAAAAACGCCCCCTCTTTTTACGCGCAACAACTGGAAGAGAAGTATCGAAGCGACGTAGAATTTGTTATCGTCAAATTTCTGAAATGAGGACGATTTGATTTCCATCTGAATTATATTTCGGAGTGCAATTTAATTCATGCCAAAAATACGTTGAATCGAAGCAGTTTGTAAAACGAATTTGGTTTGCAGGGAGCAGAAGAAGCGTAATTGAAATAAATGGAAATTAAATGAATCTATTGTTTATTGGTGGGGTAAATCTCATTCTTAAAGATTTATTGCGTGATCGAATGTTGCAAGAATCGAGAGCGAGTATTGATTCTTCGGTTTAGTGCGTTTTTCCGTTGTACGAAATGACGGTATATATTTGGTTCGTCCATTATGAGGCTAACAGGGAATCCGAAGATGAGGGAGATGACGAACAGGTAATCAGAGAGCGATGACGCGATGGGTAATATTATTCCCGTAAGATCGAGGCTCGAAAGGTAGACAGGGATGAAGCGGACAGATCGAAGGATCGGAAAGCACGATGGGGAAAATTAAAAGAGGCGGGCTTGAGAAGTCGTGAAAGACGTCATATCGCCGGGATAACCTCGATTGTTAAACGATCGATCATCCTCTCCCTTTTCCATTCACTCGTAAAGTTCAAGAATCGAAAAAACGAGCTCTTCGTCGTATGACCGAAAATTTATAACCTGATAAATCCTGCGTTCAAATAATTTCGAAAAGTTGGGCATTTTTCAGTCAAACAGTTTTGGAAATGGGATAAACTTGGGAAATTGAGGAATTATGGGGGTTTCGGAGGCTGGAAAATGGGTCTCTTTTACGTGTGAATTGAAGACTGAAATATGTTTAACGACGAACAAGTGAATTCGAAATTCTTGAAATTCAGGGATAGTTTATTTCCTTCAAACCCTAAAACAACGCAAGATTTTTTAGATACGCAGAAGGGTGTTACCGGAAGTCGGCGAATCGGCTTTGCGGGGACTATTTTTCTCATTCAATATGGCGACCGGAAGCGACGGGCGCATCTGGGATAACGAGATCTGACATTCCGATTACTTCCGATATTCCGATATACCGCGTACAGGACGCCTGCAGGGTTGCCAATTCCGATGCTTTTCCTTCGAGAATTGTTCACTCCGATGTCCTCTTGATCCTTTCTGCGAGCGTAAGCGCAAGTTTCTTTGTACGTTCTCAGATAGAGAGGTTCCTTCGTCGTATCCACGTTTTATTCATCTTGCTCGTGGTCAGTTCTCAACAGCATCGAATCAGTTTTTTATTTTTGAACTCCGTAAAGTTTGCAAGGAATGAGACGTTCGCTTTTAGAGTAGCGAATTTGACGAAAACATCGTCTTTTTGAAATGAATGAATTTTCGTATTGAAAGATGCAGACAATTTTGCATTGGTCTTATGGAAAAAAGCTCGTTATTGCTGAAAAATGGAAAAAGATGTGGGAAAAATGCAATATGTTGTGAATTTTTCATATTCTTCTCGTATAACTGATTTTATCGAAAAAATTGCATTGTTATTTCACGTACAATGTAGAATTCATTATTTTTTTATGTACTCTGACTATTTTTGAACTGTTTCCTTTTATCATTACATTTTGATTTTGACAATTAACAGTTTTAGTGTGACGTGATTTTATGGAAAATCCAATGTTTGTGAACCGTAATAGCTTCGCCAGCGGACAACGAAACTCTCAATTTTAGCCGAGTTTCAATATGAAAATCGTCAAATATAATATGAAAAATTGAGCAAGTAAACGCGTTTATCACGTTATTATTTCGCTTCTACTTTTTCCCGTAAAAAAATTCATTCTCCATTCCCGATAATGAAAACTGCGTAGTCCGATTTTTGAAATTCCGCACAGAAAAAATGGACACGCATAAGAACGAAAAAATGTCGACAGTTGTTGCGAATCCGTGTATTCGTAACTTGACAATTCTTGCCGCAGAATCAACGAATCGTTCGACGTAAAATTGGACATTTTGACCGAGTCGAGGCACGGTCGAGCCTGAATGGACCAATTTCCCTTTCAGTGGTTTGGAAATACCAGCGCTTTTTCATACCGCTGAAACGTCGTCAGAAACTTTCGCATCGCCGGAAACATTCGGAACAAAGTTTAACCATTCAATCACGAAAATCATCATGAAGTTGTGAAGGCAGAAACGGGTGATATCGCGATGCTCCAATCTCTTCAATAAAGATCCGATTTTTCGCGCTCGTTCAAATGGCGCTTTTGAATTTTGGCTTTAAATGGTCATAGAACGAATCGCTAAGCGCCGCTGAAGCTCATGGGAATATGGGTCGAGCAGTTCGATAAATAAAGATTGGCGTCAAATATTCTCGCATCGCTAAAAACCTTGATCGAAGGGAAACTTTTCCGCGGAGTTGAAATCAATCGAGATCTTTTCCCAAACGGCATCGACGCATTTTTAAATACACCGTTGCTCTTGAACAGCCAATATTTCGCGCTTCATTAAAACGGATAAAGTTTTCAAGCTAAATTCCTGCTTCAACGGAATATTCGAGTTTAATAATTTATTCAGTTTAAAATTCGCCTTCGTTCACTGAGGTAGTAGGCTTTGGACTTTTTTCATTCGGCATTGTTTCAAAACGGGTTAAAGCAAATTGTTCTCACATTTTGCGGCTTTGAACCACGAATCCTTGCGTAAAAATAGCGATAAAACAAAGCGGGCTAGATAAGTATAGCTCGCGTTTCCAATATCGAGTTACACCGTTTCCAGAAACTGGTTAATGCAAGAGTGGAGTCAGAAGTACTTTGTCAATCGAGCCAGGGCGATTGATTGGACGAAGTATCGGCCCGATGGGCGAGCGATTGAAGTAGCGAATTGCCCTGGCTCACGAAAGGATCGCGTGATTACAGTACATACGTGAATTGACCTCGTGTAATTTAAACTTCAACTGCGCTTTCGTGAAACGATGTCGACAAATAAGAGACGCCCCGTGACGGCTCGCCATTTTTACCTTTTTTTCGAAAAAGTTTGGCAACAATTAGACCAAATATTGGGGAACGAGATTAGGTCTAGCTTTGACCTGAATTTCATATTTGAATTTAAATTTCATTCGCGTCCGATCTGTTTGTTTCTTATTTTCTTTTTCTGGAAACGGGGTAGATGAAAGTCCTCCTTACCCGTGAAAGGTTAATTCACAAAGCTAAGGACATTTCCGGATAAAAAGGAGCTCCTTGGCCCTCACAAAAAACGCATCCTCGATGCCGAGAACTCGCGATCCGTGAATCAAACGTCTTTAAGGAATAGTTGACACAAAAGAGCCTATTTACTTTGGCTTTGTGCCGTTCCTTTGTTCGGCGCAGGTCTTTGTAAAGGCGGATTCCATGATAATCGGTGTAAAGGAAGTCAGTTAAGAAAGACAGCATCGAAATAACTTATTGGTTTTTACCGTAGTTAAAGACGGCGTAATTGGGGGATACGCTATTAATTAATTTATTCGAGCACGTTGTTTTCAAAGGAGTGCATTCGAATCGTTACAGAGCATTTTTCAGAGCCAATTAAAAATCAATTCCAACATCAGCGATCGGAATCTTCGATATCCTTGTATTACCACAAGGGAATATGGGAAATGAATATTCATGTAATGACTTATTGAATAAATTTCTACTTTCACGTGACAAGCGACAATAGAATAATAATATGCAAAAGTCCCGCTTCCGCCTTGTCCGGCGCCGAAACCAATCTCAGATATGCTGATCCGAATCGTAGACAATTCAGTTTCATAAGCCGCACAAATGCGAGCTGTGGGTTATCGAGGGGACAACAATCAACGCGCGGTAATTAATTTGTACGCCTACGATGGGCACACGCCAATCAAATTTCCCGAAACCATCCTATTTCGACAACTAATTATTCACCTTTTCAAAAGTAACGAGGAAAAATCAATGCGCGCATCGCTCGAGTACGATTTCGCCGGGAAATTGAGCAAACAGTTTGAAATTATCGGTCTCGAGTACGTAACCGGTGCATCGATAACGTTATATTTAAACACTTGTAACTCGTTTGATGCGCTTCACCGATGCTGCAAGCAGTCACTTACGAGGGATAAAGTTCAAGGATCACTCTTATTATCAGATTAATCGATACCGCTTGAAGCTCCATGCATTATTCCTACGGAAAAAGACGATTACTTTCATTGCCATTAAAATTCTGGTGAAGAAGAAGCGTCGCGAAATTGTCCAAGGCTTAAAAAGAAGGTGTACCAAATTTATTTACGCGAGAAATCGAGTTCCTTTTAGCGAGGACAGCGCGTCGTAATAACGTAGAATCGTAAATCGTGCTTTCTAGCGTCGAGGTCTTAATGTGGCTTATACGAGGCGGTGTTCGCCCCAGCGTAACTACGGACTGACGGCAATTCTCACTCCCAGAAGCGTAGAAAAGTTTGCTCGAGTCGCGCACCTGCCTGCCTGCGCTCCCTTAACTCCGCGGATCGTCTACGGGCTTCTTTTCTCGCTAAAGTCCCCGGTTTCCCTGCTAAATTACAGCCACTTTGCGCGGCCCACTCGAGACACGCGGCAACACATAGCAACTCGCCTATAACTCCAGAAAAGTGCCGCTGGAACGTAAAAATGCAACGGATCGACGCGATTATCGGAAACGAGGGGGTGATATTTTCGCATGTGTAATTCCGTCGAAACCAGGGAATGAAACCGAAGGAAATGAACGTTTGGGTCTTGGTTTCGTCCCGGTTTCGATGTTAACGTGAAAGTTTGAAACAGGAAAATGGGGAAATGAAACATGACAATTTTTATTGACGCGCGTGATAGCTCGGGATTTTGGGATTACATTATTAATTATGCATTTTTGGAAAGATGTGAAAATATACGTGACACGTGAGTGACGTGTATGGGTGGCGCACGTCGCGTATAAGCGGAAACAAACATTAATTGCCAGTTCGCAACGCGGCCAATGAAAATAATGACGCTCGTTTCGCACGGCGCGAAGTGTAAAAAGCTTGGCAATCGATAAAAGTGGCGCGACGGTTATTTGACAATCTCGCGACTCGATGAAATCGAGTCGTTTCGCATTCTGATATTTTTCAATCCAGAAAGAATTAATCGTTGCTCGCTTGGAAAACGAGGGAAGATTCTTTTAAAAAATAGCGCACTCGCCGAGTAACGCCGCGCGATTAAAGGTCTAGCTCGAGTTTCTTGTGCAACGGCCCAAGTTTTATCGCGGAGCTTTGTGCGCTCGCCTCGCCGGGGTTTTCAGTTTGACGGTGTAATAATCACCGAGCCGACGTTCGTCTTTATAAATGAGGATTGACTTAAAGCTCTTCGAATGGTCCTTAATTTGCATTGAGAAGCGTTAAAACAATGACCTCGGAAATTCACGAAAAAACTTTTCAACCGGATAAATGGGAAAAAACGTATGCTTGTATAATTACGATAATGAATATTAATTGAGTTTTCTTTCTGCTGGGAAAGAAAAAGTCTATTAAAATGTACGAAAAAACTGTATTAGCCGAAATGTTAAAATTCCGCATACTTCCTCGTAATTTTTCTTATTCTTTTTCTCCCCGCGTGGTTTTGAATTGTAAATAAAATAAAACGATGAAAAATACGCGACACGTGTAGCGGTCAAATACTTGACCACATTTTAAAATGAATCGATGTATAAATAATGCAATAAAAGCGTGCCAGTTTGTTTAAACTATTGTATGAAACAGCGTTACCAATAAATGTTCAAATAATTATTTAATACGAGATTTCATTCTCGGTCGAATCTGGTGTACGGTCAAATCCCTTGAAACCCTCGAAGAACGGACCAATATTTATTAGAGTCCGCGTATAAATGTCACGGGTTCGGCAAGATCTTAGTGGAACATAAAGAGAGAGAAATCGCATAAAGTTGCCTGGCAGGTCTTACCATGGCGAAGATAGTGTCGAACTTGAGACGGAGATCGTTATGGTCCCGTGACAAAGGACTCTAAAGCATAAAGCCCGACTAGGGAACGCGGCGCCCGACGATGCTAGTGGAAAAGCTCGTAGGATTGGGGTGCCACGGGGCAGGGATGCGGGCGGACAGAAATAGTTGGCAGCAAGCACCAGACAGTCCTCCGTGGTGTTGCCGGGCACTATATCAGTCAGCAATACGCATCCAATGTTCCCGAGGAATCGACCCTTGAAGAGGAAATGATGGGATGAAAACACGAAACGAGAGAGAATAAAAGCTGATTGGACGTTTTTCGATTCGCGCGAAAAACCCGGGTTTTTATTGTTTTATCATCAACTTATTGTTTACGTAGAAATATCGAATTGAAAGTTGGAAGTACCAAATTGTAACGCGATAGTTTTCGAGGAGTTGAATCGCTCACGTTTCGAGTTGAGACGAAATTCTCACGAGTACCGGTTCAAAGTTATGGTAAGGAGTACGTATTGATCTCGGCGGAGCACAATGCGCGAGTTAGCGATGTCCCGAGCACGTGCGTTTGACTCGCAACATTCCTTCTTTCCTGCGAATAAAATCGAAACGGGAATAAAGCATTTGGCAATCAGGAAATTATTCCTGAAACCTCTGGAGTGCCGCGTTACCATGGCAAAGTTTGGTGTCATTGAAAACTGTGCAAATTCGAGAAGATATCTTTCCCATTGTCAAAGTTTTTCCTGCATTTCGCGAGGTTCCATGGTTTGATTAACCGGGTAAATTTGATCCCGTTGCGAAAAGTTTGTTTTCCGTATACATAAACGCGGTGCAATTACAAACAATGAGCCCCGGAATCATCGCTGAGTTGCGGTGATTACCGTGCAAGTTTCTCGGTTCCTGCTTTTCCCTGACTTGGGTGGGAATTCTCATCAATTTAATTCAGGCCGCAATTATACAGTCGCAATGAATATTACGCGTTGTTTTTATAATTCACGGTACGAGATAAACCCAACAGGAATTACGCTGGAACACGTAATAATATTCGAGGCAATTTTCATTCATTACGGGAAAATTCGTTAGCGATATACGAACGCGATGTTTTGCAGGAATTCGCTGTGCGAAGATACCGCTGCTCTTCAAAGCTCGTCGCTGTAAATACGTCGTAATACCCGAGACCTTTTTTTCCGAGTTGCATAAAACGGAGCATAGTCTGCGAGGGCTGCCGGGAAAAAATCAACTTTGCCGGGCAAGCCGTTTAATCTGTAGCGAGATCGCGCAGTGTGGCGGAATGTACCCAACTTCGAAATGGCGCACGCACATTCGCTCACTTGGGTGCCGCTGTCTGCGATGCCGGCAACTCGGCCTGAGTTTCTAGCGGTCGATATTGCCGGCTACGCGTCTTCAAGGCGACCTGCTGACGTATTCTACGACGCCTTTTACGAGACCCTGGCGTTACAAGTCTCGTATGTCATTTACGCGACGTAAAACGTACCCAGAGTTTCCTTACATCTCCGAAAATGCAATTTTGGAAAATTTTACGCCTTAATTTGACGTGTTTTTTTATGGCGGGTATATCATTTTCGAGTGCAACGTAAAATTTACGGAATGCTTTTTGCCGTACAATAAACCTTGAATATCCCATAATTTACAGGATTAGTTTTAGATTTATGTCTCTGTAAAGAAAATTTTAGCCCCTGAAAATTGAGACTTTTAAAAGCTTCTTAGGAACTTTTTTTGCGAGAATTCGTTTGAAACACTTGCTCTTTTTCATGATTACTTTAAGAATCTTTTATCATACTGATGGTAATTGAAACGAAAAATGAAATGACTGGATTTTCTTCTTATTTTCAGCGCCGTAAACTGTATTTGCTTGTTGCGCTAATTCACCTTGGAATTTACTCCATCAATGGCGGAATGACGTTATTCAAGTGAAATTGGGTAAGCGGAAATGCAAGATAGCGTTCAAAATTATGACAACTTTGTTTAGAGTTCGCGATTCAATTAAATCGACAGCGATAATGAGAAAACACAAGTTTTCGCGAAGATTCCGCAATTCGAAAGTATATAATTTTTTATTATTTGTTCGCGTAATTGTTTCATTAGACCGCAAGCAAAAGGAGATGAAAAAGTAGGTCGGTTGAAAAGGATTTTTCATTCGATCAAGCACGTCGAGCTTAATTGAGAAACGTTTTTGTGCGGAATGCAATCTTTCTTTCGTTTTCTATATCGCAATAATTCAATAAATGTTTCCATTCGAGCTCGTTTTTTTCCCCAGATAAAGGGCAAAATTGAATCGCGTAAAATTATAACTATTTTGTTAGCAATACTTGTTATTCAGGCGCAAAAATGATCAGAACTCGCGTTAAAAAACGTTTCATACTTCTCGCACTGTTTGAATTGAAAATTGGATCTCGATAAATGGAACTTGAAAAGTAGAACGAGAAACGCGTTTCTATTTCTGATTAGAGTTACACGTTTCACGAGATGCTCGCGATATTCCGAAGAACGCCGCAGTTTTTATTTTCGTTCGCAAAAGCCACTTGAAAAATCAACTCGATTTCTCGAGTGGGACTCTTGGGGAAGAGTATTTGTAATCAGCGTTACATAAATGTTCGTATCAGTTCAGAGCATTAATCATTAATTGAATCGAAATCACGTTCTCGCGATGGAAAAAATAGATTTCATCCGCGTTCGAAGCTGTTCTGAAATGGAATTGGAAAAACTTTACGGGTCAAAACGTTTTTTAAAATGCTGGAATGGAAAGAAAACGTATGCATTCCAATTTAAAAAACTTTTTTAATGCAGAACAACGCGGACTTTCCGAGCAAAAAAGTTGCGATGCAGAGTTTTGGCGCGAAGATGAATAACACGTAAAAGTCAGGAAGACTAATTCCGAAGAGCTGGGTTGACGGAAAAACTACCGGACCTCGTGTAGTTCATTAAGTTAGCGGAATGTGGGTCGTCGTCATGACGATGCGAGCTTCCAGCTACCCAAACGTATTTTCCTAGATAATCCCTGACTCGTGACGAACGAGATTAAAAAATTCGAAAAAACGTCGTCCCCGACCCCGTTTACAATGTTCCAATTTTCTTCCGCGAACTATTTTTAATCAAAAAAGAAAACTCCATTGCCTACGAAGATGAGCTTTTAACCCGTTCTCGTCAGTGAAAAAAACGAGGCAGCGGCGTGAAAGGGAAAAAAAGCCCAAGGAGTGATCCCGCCGTGAGTTTATTTTCCTGACGCTGTTTGCAACAACAAAACACCGACGTAGTAATTTTCCTGCCCCACGCGCCTTCGGCCATAGACAAAAGTACTTTGTGCATGGGAAATGTCGTCGGGACGGGAAAATTCCCGCGCCGCGGGAATAAAAGATGGCGCGAATTTGACGGAAAGTCTTATCAACTCGAGTGTCTCAAGTTTTTTTTCGGACTGGGTGATTTTCGTTTCGGGAGGTTTCGCGGATGAAAAAATACAATGCACCGGCCGGTGAAGCGACATGCGCCGGAGCCAGGGCTTGGGATTGGAGGGAAAAGGGAAACAGGAAGCCATTAGTGCATCTGCATTTTCAACTCGGGACATTGGCTGACACGACTATGGGGGTGATTATGGGGCAGCTTCCATTCGTCTTGTCGCATGTGTGGGGGTGCTCATTGTTGTTCATGTCGCCCGTAAACTGGCAAATTTCTTCGGCACTTCATCAGGAACATTAAGAATCATGAGCCGGGAGCGCACCGCGGAAGATGAGGGTGCACAAAGGACCCTGACTCGCCCCCGTAAATCCGAATATTACAGAATCGACTGCTTCTCGTCGTTGTCTGACTACACTGGGCCAACGTCTACTTAAGCGCCGAAGAATTAAAAATCTTGACTTCGCGAAGCAAAAGTAAAGCACTTTTTTTTCGCCATTGTTTCACTCCGAATATTGCGGAATCGACCCTCCGAACTTTTTTTCACTATTGTTTTGTTCAAACGAGACATAACATTGGTGAATTTTCCCCAAATTTCGAGTCGAAAGCACAAAATTGAATTTCTGATTGACATTTTTTTGAAATTTCTGAAATAGTTTTTTATCGAACTGAAGAAGTTCGAAAATTAAAATTTGAATGCGTTTTTTATAAAAAAATTTTCGCAGCATGCGCAGACTCGCGGCTTGTGTATTCATTCGAAATATTAAATCTAGAGTTTTTTCTGCGTGCAACTGTCGCCTCTCGACGTTTTCCACTCGAGGTAAACGTTTACGTAAAATTTGATAAAGAAACGAATTGTCTGGTTATTGCTCTCGTGTCTCTCCCTCGTCTCCGACTTGTCTCCGCGGGGCGCGCATTAATCTCGACGAAAGTACTCGTAACATATGTATCCGTGGGTATTATTTAAAAAAGCTCCCTCCCTGCTACCTGCGCCGTGCGTGCCGTCTGGAGTCCTTCGTCGAGGACTTCTACGTGACTTTAATTTTGATAGGAGCACGGCGGTTGTCGTTTCTACGCTCCTGCATTGTCTCCGCGACGAGCCTGCGGGAACATCGACGA
Source organism: Zelostemma sp. ZL-2020 (assembly GCA_022816865.1). NCBI lineage: Eukaryota > Metazoa > Arthropoda > Insecta > Hymenoptera > Platygastridae > Zelostemma > Zelostemma sp. ZL-2020. The sequence continues at coordinate 12,702 of JABFQM010002893.1, forward strand.
TTCTTATACGGTACCGAGTCTGAAGCGGCGATATGACCGAGATATTGCCTTTTAATTACACAAGTTTTACGACGAGCTTGCGCGGAAAATCCACGCGTGACTGCAATATCGATACCAGGAATTCCCGATACAATTTTTGAAAAGAGCCGCAAATATTGCGAAATCGATAAATTACTTGAACGGAAAGCCCAGGGTCGGTCTATGAATCTCGGTTATTGAAACTGGAAAATCCATTTCGAACTTTGATCAGAAAAAATGGCGAGTAATCGTCATGTAAACGTCCCGAGATGAAAACATGTTTGTTCGTGGCGTGACGGTGTTACCGAGTTTGTAGTGCAAACGCGATAATGCTAATAGGGTGATATCAGCGGACTGGGAAATAATGGACAGTGACTATGGCGAAGCTGGTCCGCCATTGTTAAGGACCAGCTCGATTAACGCCCGGATCGCCGCGATTTCGATCTCTTTTTCCGTCTTCATTTCCTCTCGTAGTTTCAATTCATGTTTCCGGAACATGCCCGTCGAATATTGGAAGCCGCAGAACCGGAAAACCGTGGAAAACAGCCGCGACAAGGACTGGGAATTTTCATTAAAATGACTAATCGAAGTTGGGACAGTTTCGGCTGATGAATTTCACCGAATTAAGACCGTGGAGATTGCGGAAAGAGAGAAAAGGGGATTCCTTGATGGTTAATGAGCGCTCTCTTTTTACGATCGTTTATTTAATGTCGGTGA
>JABFQM010002894.1:0-13434 GCA_022816865.1 Zelostemma sp. ZL-2020
ATGAGAAAAAATAATAAATTAACATATCAATAAAGTAATTTGTTAAAACTGTTCACTAAAACAACACAGTATTCAATAGTCACTATAATCTAGTCACTAAGATTTCAAATGTATCATTACAGATTTATTTAATAATAATATTGTGAAATTATAATACAAGTAGTTTGAATGTAATCGGACGAGAAGCGCGAACGAGGGAGGGTGAGAAAGGGGGGGGGGGGGGGAGGGGAGGGAGGGGGCATAAACGGTGAAAAAGCCCGAGTTGAAATGTAAACGTTATTACGTTCTGAATAAAAGATCAGCGCAGCTGTAATGTGATGAGTTCGTCTCGGGGCTCGGGTATAATATTCATCGAATCGCATTGAATGTTCCCTAGTTCCCCGATGCCTGCGACAAGTTCGGCATCGTGGATGTGGAGAAGAGCGAAAATTCGTACGTGGGAGCTTTAGTACTGCGACAGCCACTCGACTACAAGGAGAGGCCGTTTTATCAGCTGCTTCTCATGGCGAGCGTGAGTAGAGCTACGAAATTGATATTAATTACCCTGGTCTTCCGGTTCCGCTGTCTCTGTTTGCGCAGCGTTACGTAACAAACCCGAGAGACGGCTTTCCTCTCCCCCCCCCCCTCCCCTTCCCCCGGTTCCTTCATTAATTAGCCAATGTTTCGGCGAAATTTTCGAATATTCGTTCGTTCGAACGGTCGGCGATTAAAAATGCAGGGAATATTGCCCGGGATCCCGGGGAAATTGAACGCGCCGACGTCGGCGTTTCGAAAATCGAAGCACGTTTCTTCGCGTTTACCGGGGGGAGAAAGATGCGAGAAGAAAATTTGCTTCCTCGGGCATCGATTTCCCCGCAAACATCAAAGAGCGCGCACGAACGTAATTATTTCCCGGGAAAATTTGCTTTGCTTTTTCGCCTTTGAATTCCGGGATTCGTTCGGCTCCTTAGGATGTACGGTTGAGGATGAAAGAGAGGAAACTTGTTTTCGCAGGATGGTACGAATAACAACACGACCGGGGTGGAAATCAAGGTGGCGGACATTCAGAATAGCCCGCCGGAGTTTTTAGACTCGCTGACGGGGGTTGTTCAGGAAAATGACGAAATCGGCACTCTCGTGATGACCGTAAAAGCGAGGGACGGCGATAGAGGAATGCCGCGAAGGATCGTTTACGAGCTAGTTACGAGTGAGAGCCCGATACTTTTATCGATTCCCCGTTTTTGCCGGGACTTTTTAACGTCCCGAATTCACGACTCGCTTTTTCTCAAACGTCTGCGTTTCGCGCGAAGCCGGGGGGAAAAAACAAAGCCGTTTGATCAACGCGGACGTTCCGTTTTCCAGATCCGTTCGATTACTTTTTGCTGGACTCGGAAACGGGCGAGCTGAGAACTGCCAAGCCTTTGGACAGGGAGGCTCTGCAGGATTCCACGGGTGTTTTAACGCTGACGGTTAAGGCTCGGGAAATAATTGACGGGGTGCCGGGAAACGACGAGTCCACGGTTTCCACGGCTGAAGCTACTGTGACGATCAAAGACGTCAACGACGAACCACCCTCTTTCAATCGCCGCGAGTACGGCATCGAGATACCCGAGAACGTCCCCGACGGCACCCCTTTGCCCCATTTAGACATGACTGTCAAGGATCCCGACGTCGTAAGTAACTGCATTCTCTCAAATTGCGTTTTTCCATCGGATTTCGTTGCTTTGTCAATATTGGGAGGTTGGGAAATACGAGGAGCAATTGACGGGCACTTTGCATTGGAAAAAAGGGAGGCATTTTTTTATGGGTAATGCAATATTTACAGGGCTTGAACTCGGTGTTTTCGCTGAGGCTGGAAGACATCACGGGCGCGTTTACGGTCGAGCCTACTCAAGCCACCGGAAGTACCTCCGTGAATATTCGCGTGACTAATGGCTCTTTGGATTACGAGAACCCTAATCAAAGGAAATTCATAATACTCGTGAGTGATTTCGTGCTTGTTCTTTTTACTTTGAGTTGTTACGGGAATTTGGATTTTTTATCTTGATTCGGAATAATTGATGGGGTTTGGTGTAAGTAGGGGAGGAGCTGGCACTGTGAGTTGGGTTTGTTATTTAATTTATGCGATTGAAATTTTTGAATTAGAGAATTTTTGAGTTTTTTATTGCTGGTGAGACTTGAATCCAACTGACTGCATTTTTTTTAGTTTCTAAGTACCAAAAGAAATGTTTTGCGATTTGCAACAAAATCTGATTGCTGCGTTTTTGTTTATAGCGTTGATTGAATATTTGGAAAAAAATTGACGACATATTTGAGTTGTTGATAAATATACTTACATTTTAAAATTTAATTTTCACGTGAGAAAAGTATGAAGATTGTTTTTCAGTTAACAAATTAATTTTGTTGGGAAATAATTGTTCTGAAAATCGGAAAAAATTCAGGAACATCATTCGAGTACTAAAGTACACTCTTAATTTTTTTCACATTTTTATTCTACTTTAAATAGCGGTTTCAACATAACAATAAAATTCAAATTTTGTTTTCTAATTCTACATGAATATTTTTGAAAAATTGTTTCAAAGATTTGAAAAAAGTTGAGAGCGTATTCTAGCACTCGAAAAATATCCCTGAATTTTTTCAGATTTTTAAAACAATTATTTCATAACAAAATCCATTTTTTAAATAAAAAAAACAATGTATATTTTTTTTAGTTTATAAGTACCAAAAGAAATGTTTTGCGATTTGCAGCAAAATCTGATTGCTGCGTTTTTGTTTATAGCGTTGATTGAATATTTGGAAAAAATTGACGACATATTTAAGTAGTTACGTTTTTAAATTTAATTTTAACGTGAGAAAAGTATGAAGATTGTTTTTCAGTTAACAAATTAATTTTGTTGGGAAATAATTGTTCTGGAAATCGGAAAAAATTCAGGAACATCATTCGAGTACTAAAATACACTCTTCATTTTTTTCACAGATTTATTCCTACTTTAAATAGCGGTTTCAACATAACAATGAAATTTAACATTTTTTTTCTAATTACACATGAATATTTAAAAAAAAATGGTTTTAGAAATTTGAAAAAAATTGAAAGCACTTGAAAAATATCCCTGAATTTTTTCAGATTTTCAAATAAAAACAATTCATATTTTTTTAGGAGAAAACTGAAAAAATTCAAGGCTTTTCATGAGCTACTAGAATACATTCCCAATTTTTTTCAAAAATGTCAATCAACAACTTTTAAAAAAAAATTAATCAAATGTAATATTTTTTAAAAAATTGTAGAACACCTTTTTTTAGAGCGTGTAAAAAAATGTCAGCCAGTTGAGTTCGAGCTTCAGTAAACCCCTAATTTTCGACCTAAAAAACAGAAATATTTTTGTTATGAATTAATCTTTGCCTGAAACTTGAAAAAATGCAAAAATCGCGAAATGATGCCTTTGTAGGAAAAATGAGAGCGACGAAATAATAGCGAAAATTGCGCCATTGTACCAGCTTTTCCTCTCGAGATTGCACGATGATTTTGTAAGACGGTCTAATGGATTGAATGAACATTCGGTAAACGAATAACCAGGTAATCGCGGAAGAGGTTCATACGAACCCGAAGCTCTCCTCGACAGCGACCGTAACGGTATCCATTACTGATGCAAATGACAACGCGCCATCCTTCGCGAGTCCAACTTACACGACAATGGTATCCGAGACGGCTTTGCCAGGCACGCCAATCGTAACCATCACGGCAAAAGACCGTGACAGCGGACGGTGAGTTCGTTATTCGACATTCTCGAGCTTCACTGCGCCTGGGAAAATAAACGATTCGGAAAAGTCACCGAATTTACTCTTTTCTAAAACCATTACGATAAAAGAGAGACATTTTTCGTTTTAGTTAACGCAACCAGTAAATATCCTGAACGAAACAAATTTCATCCCCAAATCGATGCATGAACTATGATATAAAACTATAAAAAGAAGAATTTTCCCGGGCTGTCTCTCCCCTTTTTTTCCTCGTCGAATACTCGACTTTTTAGTTTTTTTACGACGTTTTTCCTCGCGAAAATGTATAGCGACGCCGGTATGATCGAGAGTCGAAAGTAGAGTACGGGTAAACTTGTCAATCCTGAAATGAAGCGTCGAATAATGCGACTCGGGAATTGAAAAAGCTTCATTGCGGATCGAAATGTAAAATTTGTGTTACGAAGCGCTCCCGTGTAATTAGATTTGGATCCGCCGGCATCGTCTACCAACTTTTCGGGCAAGGAGCCGAGCATTTTTCCGTGGACAACAAAACCGGAAGCATCACCGTCGCGCCCTGTCCAACCCCGGGAACGTCTCCTTGTCTCGATTACGAGGAACAGTTCGAGTACTTTCTCAATTACAAGGTACTTTTTTTTGCTTTCTTTCGCTGCTTGTTCTACGGAAACATTGTACAATGTGAATTCCTAATTTCTCTCGGAAATCTTCTGGCACTTATTTACTGATTTCTACGAAATCGTGGAAAGAATCGTTTGATTTAAAGTGTACCTCGTTGAACAAGTGCGTGAATCCTTAATGAATTGCCGAGTGCGTCGGAAAAATGACTTTTGATTTTAATTGCAGGCAACGGACGACGACGGGAAAGGCCAAACCACAAGTGTCTCGTTGCGAATAGTTTTGACGGACGCGAATGACAGCCCGCCTCGGTTCCTGCAGTCGAAATATCGCACGGTCGTCGACGAAGGCGCTGACAGATTCGTCCCGGAGCTGAAAGTGCAAGCGCGAGACAAGGATAAAACGTCGAAGATCACGTACTCTTTGGTGGCGGGTAACGAGATGGGTCTTTTCAGCATCGACTCGGACACCGGGGAAATCACGGTCGCTGACAAGGGACCCGTGGATATTACAAACGCCACTCACGACTGGATCGCTCTCACCGCTCGCGCCAGTGACGGTACCTTCACCGACAACGCTCTCGTCAACATCACCGTTAGAGATGTCAATAACAACGCGCCTACGTTCCTCCACGATCTCTACACCGCCAGCATTCCCGAGCTTTCCGAAATTGGTTTGTCCGGATTTTCGGCTTTTCGGCGTTTCTAAAAGGCTTGTTATTTTGACCGTTGTTTAACGCTTCGCAGGAACGCCCGTGGAGGAAATTTCGGCGACTGACGCTGACAGCGGAGTCAACGCCGAGCTCGTTTACAGGATCCAAAAAGGAGCTTTCGAGGACTTTGACATCAAGGAGAATTCCGGGCTTATTTACGTCTCGAAAAAGCTCGATTACGACACGAGAAACACGTATCACGTGGAAGTCATCGCCTTCGACAAAGGTTCGTCGAGGTCGCATTTGTATGACATGGATTTTTCATCGAATTGTTTTTTGCAGGCACTCCGAGTTTAACGGGAACGACGACGCTGATGATCAACGTGGAAAACAGCAATGACAAGGCTCCTTATTTTATACCGAAGTACCAGAGGGCGGAGGTTTCCGAGGACACTGCTGTGGGGACTGTTTTCTGGACTTTGAAGGCCGTTGATCCTGACAGTCCGGATCCGGATGCTTTAAATTTTGCTATCTCCGAACCCATCGATGCCATTGACAGGAACGGCCAAGTCGTCAATAATAGCTTCACGTCGTTTAAGGTAAAATTTGTTGGGGTTTTTTAAGCTCTGACGGTTTCTAAATTTTATTGTTCTTCAGGACTTTTTTGCGGTCGATCGTAAAACTGGTCAAGTTTCGGTGGTGAAACAATTGGATCGAGACGTGGCCGCAACTGTGAGAATTACCGTCGTGGTGACGGACACCACCGCGCAGACTTTGCAACAGGGCAAAGGTAAAATCGATAATCCATCATCATTCGATCAGGTGGAAAATTAGAAAGCTTGGAAATTTTTCGTTTCAATTAGGGATTTGTTTTATAATGAAAGTGACGAGTTTTTAATTGAAAAAAAGGTTGTAAAAAGGAAGAGATGTAAGGAAAAATTGGAAAAGTCACAAAAGCCTTTGATAAATTACAAAAAACGTGGGTTTTCTTTCATCCCGTGTTTTTGTTCGCGAAACGCAGGACAATTGATCGTGACGATCATTGATGTGAATCATTTCGCGCCGGAATTCTCGAAGCCCTGGACGCGAGAGGAGCCTCGATTTTCCATAGAGATGCAGGAAGAACAACCCGTCGGTTCAGTCGTTGGCGCATTCGCCGCGACCGACGCGGACAGTAACATCGCGGGATATGCGATCGAGCCACCCAGTCCATATTTCGTTATCGACAATGTAACAGGTTTGTTTGGAAAAGCTATAATCCTGGCTCGCATCAATGGAAAAATGGGTTTTTTAACTCTAATTGTCCATCTCTCCATTTAGCGATTGAATCGCAGTATTTTTTCATCCGAAAACGCGGCATTATTCGAGAAAATTGATGTCGCGTTGCATTTCATTGTGGTAATTGAGGTGTTTGTCGTATTAGGGATAGTGCGCACGAGTCAAGTGATAGACTACGAAGAAACGAAGCAGCTGGAATTCACGGTGGTCGCTTACGATTCTGGGGTGCCCCAATTGTCTTCGCCCGCGAAAATAACCGTGGCGATAATCAATATCAACGATCAAGATCCCAAGTTTGAGGAGGACGCGTACGAAGCGTCGGTGAAGGAGAATTCTCCGCCGGGAACTCGAGTCACCGTCGTCAAAGCCGTTGACGCGGACGAAGGCTCCTTCGGACAAGTCAGTTACAGTTTGACGGGCAGACAAGCTTCAGACTTTAATATCGGTGAGTAGTTGGCCAGCGCCGACGGAAATCACTCGCCCGTTATTTTCATCGGGGTTTAATATTTATCTCTCATCAGTCGTACTTTTGGATCAACGATCTTTCCGCTTTTCCAGGTCACGAAACCGGGGAAATAACAGTCGGCGCCGCGACGGTTTTGGATCGCGAGGTCACGCCGGAAATAAATATAACGGTTGTGGCGAGCGATAACGCACCCCTGGATTCGCGCCGCTCTACTTCCGTGCCCGTCACGATATCGCTCAAGGACGTCAATGATAACAGGCCGATATTCTTAACGCACAATCACCGGGTTCACGTCGCCGCTGAAAAGTTTTCCGCTGAGAAACAGACGCCGATTATACGAGTACGCTGATTTTAATCTTTGGTGGATCGATCGCCGATTTTTCATTTCCTTTTTTTTTAGTTGCACGCTGAAGATCCTGATGAAGGAATTAACGGGGAATTGCGGTGGAAGATTATTAAGAGAACGGATAATGATTTGTTCGCTGTGGGAGAAAAGTCGGCGATTTTGTACCCGGCGAAATCTCTTTTGGACCAGGCTGGATCGTACCACATCGAGGTCGAAGTTAGAGACGAGGCTGGGAAAGGACCGCACTCAGACATTTGTTACGTTGACATTATTGTGGTATCGATAAATCGACACAAGCCGGAATTCATTATGCCGGAATTGCCAAACGCTACCGTCGAAGTTCCAGAGGTTCCGTCCTTTTTTTTTGTAGAATGTTATACCCGTGATTTTGCGCAAATTAATATGCTGTAATGAATTTGATTTATAGAATACAGATATTCCGAATTATCTTGTGATGACGGTGAAAGCCTCGGATGAAGACGACGGCGAGAACGGGAAAGTCAGCTACCATCTCAAAGTCGGGAATAGGAATGTACAAGAAACGGAGGAATTCGCGATTGACCAAGAGACCGGGGAACTGAGGTCCAAGATTATTCTCGACCGAGAAGTTACGAGCAAATACGAAGTGAGTCTTCGTGCAGTGACATTTCGAAAATTGTTCAAGAAATCGATAATCAGTTTGCATTCTTCTCCCCAAACCCAATTAAATTCCTTTGTAGTTTACAATGAAATTCCATGTTCTGTCGGACTCTTTCTATTTTCCCACAGCATTTTGCATGATCCCTTATCGGCGTAAAAGAATGTACCTTTTGTAAAGAATTTCGTGTAAGAGAAAGTTTTTGTCATTCAGCTCGTGTTAGTGGCCGCGGATCACGGAAATCCCACCGCCTTTGAAACGCTGCGGCTTCTCAACGTTTTGCTCGTTGACACGGACGACAACGTTCCGGAATTTTACGACAAGTACAATTTTAACGTCCCGGAAAATCGTCCAAAGGATCATTTCGTCGGCAAAGTTTTGGCCGAGGACAAGGATGAAGGCAGACACGCCAAAGTCTACTATTACATAGAAGCGGGTAATTCTTCCTCCTCGGACATTTTATTTTCCATTGCTCGAGTAACTCCCAACGAATCCCATGAATTTCAGGAAACTCGGACAACTCCTTTTACATCGACAAAACCGAGGGTAGCATTTACACGAACAAGTCCTTCGATCGCGAAAAAAGGGATGCGTACATGCTCTCGATTCTTGCTTCGAACAACCCGGATATTTATATCAACGCCCTGAGCAACGAACGACAACCTTCGAAGATCCCGGATCATAGCCGCGTCAACGTAACGATCAACGTCCTGGACGAAAACGATAATCCGCCCATCTTTGAGCGCAGCAATTACTACGCGGGGATAAATTCCATGGCTAACATAAACGAGCTCGTCGCGACCGTTGCGGCGTCCGATGCGGACCTGGGGGAAAATGGAACGCTCCAGTATTACGTCTCTAGCTCGAATCTCTATAAATACGGCTCGGATAAACCAAGCGGTTCGATTGTTCCGAGTCCGTTTAATGTTACCCAGGATGGAAAACTCGTCACCAGCGGGTACATGGCTGAATACAACCAGGATAGGTTTATCGTCGACATCATCGCCAAGGAAATCGCGTCGCCCGAAAGATACGCCGTTACCAAAGTTCACGTAATTGTTTTTTAAATGATAAATCGTCGATGTCAACGCAATCGCGAATAAAAGCGAATTTCTGAGACGAGATTTTTTCTAAAGATAATTTTCTTGTACTAGGTTTGGGCGTTCGAGCCGTCGCAGTTGATAAGGGTCATTCTGTCGAGACCGCCGGAAGAGGTCAATAGAGAGCGCGACGAAATCGTCGCCGAACTGTCAAATGCCACGCAAAGCAGGGTCGTGGTAGACGATATCAAATACCACGTGGATTCGGCGAGACATATACGCCGGGAATGGTACGGCGACTCGATAATTACACGGGCAAAAATAGCAATTGTTTGTGCTCGAGGGGAGAATTAAATTTTACGACTTTTTGCAGGTGCGACATGTATTTGCACGTGGTTGATCCAAAGACGCAAACTATATCGCCCATACCTCAAGTTTTGAAAGTCATCGATACAAAATACGACTTTTTGAAAGATTATTACACGGGCTTTGCCATAGAAAACGTGGTGGTGAGTTTTTTTTGTTGATTTACTTTTTGACGGAAAAAAATGAACGCTTAATCCTATTATCAACGCGCAGAACTACATCAAAGGGACGAATGAATGCGCTCGCAGCAGGCAATTCTCAAACACTTTGTTTCGACTTTGTCTCTACTAAATTCTTTCTCATTGCAGCCGGCGTATCCAGGAATTCAGGACGAACCCTTTGATCCCGCTTTGGCAGCTTTAATAGCATTGTTGGTGGTTTTACTCGTCGGTGCTGTGACCGTAACCGTAGTTTGTTGCTGTTTGCGACACTGGTAAATCGAGTACTAAATCCATCGAATTCCACTGAAATTGCAACTCGAAAATGCTGAACATTTACCGCTTTTTCTTTGCAGGGTTATTACTGTGCCAAATGACATCCGAAAAAAGGATGGATTAATTAAGAAGCAGATAATCGACGAATTAAATACCACGGAAAATCCTCTTTGGATCGAGCAGTAAGAGAAATGGAAAAAAACAATACCTGATTGTAAAACTCGACTATACGAAGGAATAAATTTTGCAGAAAACTGAAACTGTACGAGGAGCAAGAATTGACGATGCAAGTTTTTAGCGAGCCGGAGAGCGGATTTAACAACGAGAGGCGGGGGAGCAATGTGAGCATGGGTTTAGGTGATACGCCTCAAGATAATACATACGCCACGATACTTCCGACAAACAGGCATCGTCCTGTTACACCGGATTACACTACTCTTCCTAGCAATCGTAATGTAAGTTTTTATTTAAGGAAAAAAAGGAATGTGGAAGCTTAAAGCTTAAAGTCGAATAAAAATGTTACAGTTGTACGAATCAGCGATGGGATTCCAGGGTTCGACGTTCCAACCATCGACAAACATGCCGCAGTTAACGTTGGACCGCGATGGCCAGCCGCAGTTTGTTTCAGGACTCGTATAAGCGGCAATGTTTTTTTACAGCTCGTCCCTTAATCATACGTAATCGCCTAGTCGCACACCGTACCTCTTCGTCCAGGTCGCCTTTACCGTCGTAGGCAGACCGCTATAACACCGAACTCAAATACACGAGAACATGTAAAACTCGCACAATCGCACCTTTCTGACAATAACTGGGTAATACGGTCAGTCTTCCGTGTATAGGTGTACGTATGTGTAAAAGGATTAGGCAACTGCCGGCGTCCCATTCGATGGGACCCAAGTAAATTAAACTCGCTAATCCTGCGTAAGCCAATCTCACTTTTCACCCCCCAAGTATTTTTACAAAGTAAACTATTTTCACAAAACGCTTGCTCCTCGTTTATACGACGGCTCGTAAAAATATGCTTTTATCGAGCGTAATCCAATGAAGGAGTTTCCAAATAAAACGCTGTTTTCTTTTCCGAAGGCGAATCATTTCTCTTTTTAACGCGGTCGTTCATTCATTACGTAAGGATTTCGAGAGCAATTTGTGTATTTTTATACGCAAGATTTGTCAAAATTTTCGTGCTTCGAGAGGAGTTTTAGTTTGAAATATCAGTGTGAGAAACTTCCTTACGTATTCAATGAACAATCGGGTTTTCTTGTGTTGACATCGAGAGTCGATGATGAAGGTAACGCAGGATTATAGACGGAGAGTGATGGTGGTGGTCGACGAATTGGTACTCATGAATCGAACACGAATAAACATTCTCTGTAGATGGTGTGTGCATGTATATATGTGTATGTCGCCAATCTGGAGTTTGCGCCGAGCCCCATTTAGGAAAAAGTGGCACTAGTTATACTAATAATGTTAATTATAATTACGAATGATTACAACAGTAATTATTAAGTACGTCGCTCGGTGGCCGAAGCTTGGCACTACAGATATATGTATATAACTGAATGTGTAGATTCCGTCCAGCCCAATTATTTTTTATCTTCGCCGATCATTCATTAGGATAATTTATTCGTAAATTAAATCCGATTGTTTCAAGCGCACGCTCGCTGCATGTTACCTATCCAGCTTGTGCTCCCAGGGGGCAGAAATTGAATAGTTTTATTTATCGCGTTCGGCACTCGTAAGAATTCGATAAAAAGTTTCGCCGGCCCGGCGAAACTCGGCTGATAAATTTGTCATTGATCTAAGAAATTTGTCGAATGTCATGCTCGAGCGCTGGGCGAATCGATACGTTGTAAAACAAGATTCTATTGACAGAAACAAATGTTTTAAGGAAATTTGTAGAAGGTTTAATGGTTGTCAAAAGTGAACATTGTCCATGACATTAATTTTGTACAGAGTTGGTTATTTAAATGATCTGTTGTAGTTTTTATGTATATAAACGTGATTATTTCGTTTTAACATTTTGTAATGTTAAGATTTTTTATAATGTATATACGCCGAGTGCAATTTGTATCCGGAAAGTAACTTTGCGCCATTGAGTTACTTCATTTATTGGATTAATTTTAGCTCGCGAAAAGCTATTATTGTTGATCGAAAAACGAGATTCCATTTTTTACATTTTTGTATCAGGAAATGTAGGGATTGTATTGGTAATTTACGCCGAATCAAGAATCGTTATTGAACCAGATAATGCAAATGTTAATAATGTTGAAAGAATCGTAATGTTTAAATACGCGCAACTAAAATTGTTCATTTCAACGGTGCATATCTTCCAATTTTCAAATCAGTATTCGTTGAAGCATAATAGACGAAATCGACCACACTGAAAAATATCAATATTTCAACTGATCAGATCGTGCAAGTGACAAATAAGAAGTTAAATGTATGAAAATAAATTATATTGCATTGACATTATAGAAATATATTATATATAACGTTAGTATTTATCAAGTGCGTTGAAATCAAAAGCAAGTTACGTTTACTGAAATTTTAGATTATGAGCCAATCGAATCATATAATTCCTTGAGTAATTGCGTAAGTTAATTAGTTGATTACTTTATAAATCGTTTATTATAAACCAGTTGTATTTTATATGAAAACGTGTAATTTACGTTAGGAATGATTTTAATGAAACAATCGGATTTATTTTACCTCGCATACTCGCACATTTAGCATAATGTTTTGTTACTCATGCGTTGCGACGCGAGAACGTTTGTTATGCGTGACTGTCACTGCCATTCGAATCGTGCGTAACGAGTGCGAAAGTTCTTCAATTTTAGTGCGTTTAGGACATTTTTTTACTTGACAAATCTGTGATTGGATGACGTTGAGGTGCGTAATTTATATGTTTGTTTAACTTTAAACATCCGGGCGAGGAAACGGGCGGACATAGTCATATCATAGAAAACCGGCAAGTGCCGTTCGCATCACATTTACGAATCTCCTTTCCTTAGCGCTCAGACCTGCTCAAACCATCCCCACTTCGATGTATCAATTCACACGCTTCATGACTGTCTCATTTTCAAAACAAATGTTCTCAAAGTTAAACGAACGTCGAAAACAATTAAATTTTGTACACGAATGGAAAAAGCGATCTTTGAGAATGTTTGGATTGAAATTGCCGTGCGCAGTTTACTTTGTGAATATGCTGCGAATGGTTTCTGCTGTGAAATGTATCTCATACTCGAAACAGAAAAAAAACTTAATTCGATCAAGTTATTAGAAGTATATCCCGTCATTGTTAAAACACTATTAGATAATTAACGAATATTTCACAAGTAGCGACGAAACGAACTGTTTTCTTTATTAAAAACTGATTGTAATATTAATATTGTACCATATTTTATGTAAGCTATATTAATATAAAATATTCGTACTCTGAAAAACTTGTTTCTACGTTTTTTTCCTTTTTCCTACACATTTTCAGTCTGCGATTTAAAAAAATGAAACTTTGGAAATTTGATTTACAAATTGGTTTGTATTTTAGTGTATTTGATCATTGGAATAAAAAATATGATCGGGCGGGATAGTTTTTTCTTTATTTTTTAATTCGATATCAACAAACGCTTTTATTATCGAAATGTTTTTTAAGGTTAGTTCATTTCCAGATCGAGGATGATTTCATTTATCTTCTTTTTGGAATGTATTAAAGCACGTATAGAAGAAAGTTTATGATAAAAATCACGAATATCGCATTAAAAGAAGAAATAACAATCGAACCAGCTGATACCGGCGTGATATTTAAAAAATGGCGACAAAGTTGTTTCGCCGTCTCAGTCACCAGGTAGCGCTGCGTGCTTAAGTTCTCAAG
>JABFQM010002895.1:0-13432 GCA_022816865.1 Zelostemma sp. ZL-2020
GTGGCCAATCACGAGTGACTGGTGCGAAATCGCCTTGAGTCGAGAAGCGGGGTGGGGACCCCTCTCAATTGCGATAAACGAGACGCATACGATTCGAGTGGCTTGCAATAAACGAGGTTTTACTGTATATATATATTTTCTGTCTATAGCGTCTCTATTTGTAACTTGCGTTCTGCGATTTCACGTGTGTACACGCGATAACGATCAATTTGTATACTTTCGGAACTGTCTACTCTTAGGAAAAGTGGTTTGACAATAAATAAATAGCCGGATTGTAAAATAATAGTTCGATATATTTGGAGAGTAAAAGCGTGATACGAACGTCGGAAAAAGCAGGGTGGATTGGGCCACTGCCGACGAATGGCGGGAGATTTAAAAAAAACATTCAATTTCTTTATCCAACATCAACAATTAAATTCACACAAACATAATCATTTTCTTCTTTAATTCAGGATTCCAATTAAAATGAGTTCTCGTATTCAAAATCATGCATCAAATGTTAATTCCTAAAACGGCGTTGCTTCGAATCGACTCGAGTGCGAAGTATTTACTATCAATCAAGTATGGGGATTATGTTTACTGGCTAAGTGTTTCCCATATTACAAAACTTTCTCTATGCTTTCCCAATAATTTTCACATGCCTCACATTTTCACGAATATCCTTATAATCGGCATTCTCTATATTACGAAAACTCGTTCATTCATTGTTCCCGAGAGCACGAAAAAGGTTGAAAAATCTTATCTTCATCTTCGGCCAGCACAAAAATAAATCAGAAAGCAGAACTGTCAATTAGTTTCAGCTGATCTTGAAAAGTACTGGTCGAATCATTTACGTAAGAATGTTTAATTTTCTATCCGTGTTCGCAAGCGTTACGGACACGAATGGAAAATGTGTAATCTTTCAGTGGCATCACTAACTTATGGTATTTCTAGCACCTATGGTGCTTATGCAAGAGACCGGGCCCAGCACATATGTCGCATAACACGCTCGCGTTGGCATTCGCCTTAAGGTTAAACTCCTGTGACATTTTGGATGACTTTCACCGGTCGCAAGTGCCGCAAAGTTGGCTGCTGCTTTCTTCGCCGTTTTGTCGCTACGAGCAGGGCGCGGTCGTTGCCGCAGGATCGATGCCAAGATGTTCATTTCTCCGAAAAAAAGCAATGCTCCGCTTCGGTGCATTTGATGGCTGACCCTGACACAGATCAGCGATATCACGGAGATTACACATCCGCGGGCAACGACTTCTACGGATGAGCTTTATCATTCATCTTCATTTTCTCCCAAATTCACTAATCATCCCAATTTTTCTGGTATTTTACCCTAAATCTAGGGGAAATGCATCTCTTTCCCTGAATGTTTCGCGCCGACTTCTGTTCCGAGGCAGAAAGTTATTGATTGCATTATATAGAAGCCTTCCAAGAACTTGCGAAGGACACCGGTGGCACATTATATTTTTTGTCTGAAACCGGATTTTCAGACAATATTCGTGTACGCCCTGGAGCCACGTCGACGCCGTTTAGGTCGATATTGTATGGAAGTTTACCCAACCCCTGACAAGGTGACCCAGTTCTGAAGACATTTTACCCACGAAGGCTCAACCAGAAACAATTGTACCGGGAAAAAATCAGGGCTGCACTTATTTTTCATGTGAAGCAATCGCTCGGCGAAGTTTACACGATGTTATAATTGAAAAATCTTCATCTTTCCCTGATTTTTGCCCCGGTTGGCAACCCTGTGATGACATTTTTATCTTCGTGTTTGAAGATGCTCGAATCACCTCTTAAATTCTTTTTTCCTTTTCTTTTCTGTCAGAGAAATCATTACTAATCGTCGGAGTGAACGAAAAGACGTGTGTGTTTCTTGTAAAGAATGCAGTTATTCTTCCCACTCGTGTCGCGTCTGGAACCCACGAGAACCGCCCAACCATAGAACAATGAGCGAAATATCATCGCGCTGGAAGTCCAGGGTTTATCACTCCAACTGCTCATCTTTTTTATATCATTCGTCAGATTTCAGCGCTTCGTCGGCAAGAGAAATCGCTTCCAATTGAAAAATGTCGCGAAAGTTATAACTCGATCGTAAAAAATTTCAAGACGATTCTCCATAAAAATGTTAAAACCTTTTTTTACGTAAGAGTGGAAATTGTGCCTGAAATTTAAAAAATGTATTCGATTTCGACATTGCTATTCTATTGATAGTCAAATTTTAAAAAGCGAAAGAAATTATTACACGTCGGAGCTGTCTTCGGAACGAGTTTCTGTTTCGAGATAACATAAATTTTCTCTCGCCTTTAATAATTTAGATCCTCGATGAGTTTTCATCTTAATCTATCACTTTCTCTATTTTCAAAACTGTCGCCGAGTGACATTGTGCCGGAGAAAATAAAAGTAAAAAATAAGGTACGACTCTCACATCTCTTGAAAATACAACCCTGGCCCAGATTCTTGTGAATTTGCTATTTATACCCGAATCTAAAAAACATTAATTCCCACGTTTCTTTCGATGCTTGTAATATCTCCGAAAGGCTCGAGTGAAAGCACCTTATTACTTTCGTTTTCGTGTTTCCTATTTTGAAAAGAATTTAAATGCGTCGGGAATTTCGTTGCTGAATGGAAAGTGCTGTTCTCTTACGGCCGATTCAAGAAATGTCTGAAGAGCGAGCCTTTTCGAATCCTTTCTTATCAACATCATCGCCGCACATTTCATTTTTCACCGATTTCTTATTTTTGTACCGGTTTTATATTCTCAATTTCATTCGTAAAAGTGTAATGCATGAAATAAAACAAAAATAAATTTCAAAGACCTTAAAAAAATAAGGATTCAGCGAGTTAGGTAAAGAATCGAAAAAAGTCAATTGTGGACCCTTTATTGATCAGTCTTTTGACGATTTCTTATTGTTATACCAGTCGCGTGTTCTTCATTTCATCCATTAATGCATTCTCGACAAACATAAAGACTCAAACTTGTTACGAATAACACCACTACTAATTGAGCATGAAATTCACCACGACGTATTTCGTATAAATCGAATCATGAATGAAAATCATCAGACATTCGCTTAAACGTTGTAATAATAACGTACGTATTGCAATGCAAATTATTCCATTACTTCATTCCGTGTATTCATACATTTTTCAGGGTAAAGATAATCATAGAACTAAATATTTTAAGCTACATAAATCATTAACTTAAGCTCGTATTCGCAGACTGCTGCAGATGAGTCACCTTGGCTACGAACAAAAATAAAGTGCATAAACCGAGATTGTCTTGTCAGTAACTAGAGACGCAGCGCGGCATCATTCGAAATTTCTCAAACTTTTTTCCTTTATCGAGATACCCAATACATAAACAAGGTATCGAACCGGTTTCGAATTTACCTCAATGCGCTTTTTCGATCAGCATTATCTTTCGGTACACATGTATGAGCTCGAATCAGCGAATTGTATCATCCCTAACCTGTTCGATAACTCGTTTTCAAATACCAAGAAAAATCCGGATAAAAACCGCGTTATCTAAAGCCTATCCTGAAACGCCGTAAAATTCTCTTGACTGTTCATTCGATAATCGTGTACATCCATACCTGTTGCTTTTTTGTTTTGGATTCCCTAATGCGCTGGACGACGTTGTGCGCTCCTATTCCGGCCCAATCGACGAGTACTTCGAGGCGGTAACGTTGTGGCGCGGATAAGTTCGATTTCTTCGGTGTCATCGTTTTGCGGAGCGCCATCGGATTCTTCGTTGTCTTCGTTGTCTTCTAGACCCGGATTGGATAGCCGAAGAATTTGGTAGGATGGTTGGGGGTAAGAAGGGTACGAGGGTTGGGGGTAGGCCGTTTGTGGCGGTTGAGGGTAGGACGGTTGCGGCTGGGATGGGTAAGAAGGATTCGAAGGCTGATAAGGAGGACGAGATCCAGCGCCACCGGATCCTGGGCTTCCTGGAGATCCCGGAGATCCTGGTGTTCCAGGACCCCCTGGCGAACCTGGACTTCCTGGGCTACCTGGACCACCTGGTGATCCTGTGATGCAAAATTCCATCTTAGCACTTTCAAACATCACACTTGCGATGTGCCGTATTCTAAAATGTCACTTGCGATGAGCCATATTCATAGAAACATCGTCGAGGAATTGGAAACTGATCAAGAGCATGAATTTTGATGTTAAAGAAAATGTTGAGTTTCTATCTGATCAATTATCAATTTGATTCTTTCACCGGTTGTATATATGTCCAAAAATCGTTTCGACAACTGTACCAGTCAAATTCTTCATTAAATAAGAGATTAAACCTCTCAACGTTTCGGTTGATATCTTTTTAACCCTCCTCAAGGAGACTAAAACATACGATGTTGATGTGTTTCTATCTGATCATTCTTTGCTTTTTTAATATTTATATTGCAAGAATTTTATCTCAATATACCTGGAGATCCTGGAGAGCCTGGAGATCCTGGAAATCCTGGTCCTCCCGCAGATCCCGCAGATCCTACGAATGCGTAAATTGAGAAAATTACTTAAAAATCTTGAAAGTGAAGGTTTTCAATTTTCGGGTAAAATCAATTCTACTAATAAAAGTACCGAGGAACAATGGAAAAAATCTTCCATAATGAATATTCCGATTACTCCACGAAATTACGTATTTCTACGTGCAAGCAATGGAGCAATGCGAGGATTCGTGACTTGGGGTTTTAAGAAGGTCACGAAATTTCAAATCCAATTGCAATTCTCCAAACTCAAACTGTGTGAAACTGCGTTCGTTATTTAGAACACCAGTGAAAATTATTACTTTGGTAAGTACCACATCTCAAATTTTATTGTACCTGGAGATCCTGGAGATCCTGGGGAACCCGGAGAACCTGGGGAACCTGGATAACCTGGGGATCCTGGAGAACCTGGGGATCCTGGAGAACCTGGGGACCCTGGAGAACCCGGCATTTCCGGGGGGGTTGGATCCGCAGGTTCCGGCGGTGTCGCTCCTTGGCAATTAACTTTCTCCGGGTAATCGCAAACTCCAACAGCCTGGCACAATGTCAATTTCACATCGATTTTATAAGTTCCAGAGGAAATTTACATCACTTTAATAATGAGTGCTCAAACCAGAACTTTTTTCATCGCCTTCCTAGATATCTTTTTTGAAGAAGCTCAAACCCTCGAATCATTTCATTAAAAATAGTTCGAAATAATAGAAAATGAAGTGTAATAAATAGAGAAACAATTACGAATTTACTGGTACATACAAGTAGTCGTCTCCCCATTAATTAGCTGCGATAGAGCAATATCTAAATCATGTTAGCGATTTAGTATATCAACTCAATTTCGCAAGGCGTTACATGAAAAGTCACTTCGCATTTGTCTCCTGTAATATATCTTCTCAGATAATATCGAAACATAAATGCATAATTAAAGTCGAGAATTATACGGTCCAAAGCACACTTAATCAACAGATTAATATTGACTAATGCGTGGGAAGTCGAAAAAGCACTGAATTCTATCACTTTTCGCAATTTTTTTCAAATTCCATGACTTCATAGTTCATTCACATTCACCATTACCCAAATTTTCTGTCAGGTTAATTTTGGCCAAGGTTCCTTTTGTCTCATTTCATTATCCTTGAACAATCCTCCTCGTTTTTGTTTAAACAACTCACACAAATGTTAATATTTCTCCGGTGAATTTTAAATTTTTCTTCAGTCGCGACGGGAATCAGAGAAATAAGTAAAGTAACGTTTCCTCACGTCATTGTAGGCCAATCCTCGAGGGCAACTAAACTTGATCGGGCTTCCGGCGAGACACACGTAGAATTCCGAGCAGTTGGTCGCGCTTCTGTATCGTCCATTCAAGTCGGGACACCGTTTCGACCCGGCTGGTAATGAAGGCTCTTCGGAGAAATCAAGATAATTTCATATGACGCGGCAAATTACCACGCAACAATTAACATCCCTCGCATTTTTCAGTTGCAAAATCTGCTTCCCTTCAAAAGCTCTACATTTCTTTACTCCCTTTTAAATTTTAATCTCGCAAGAAGTTAAAACATTTATTTAACATGCCAGCATAATTTATTAAACAATATCTTTTTCTCAGTGAAAAAATGATGTAACTTTTTCTATCGTATTATAAATACTTTTCCTAATTCCCTCTTGCATTTGGGGGTGGGAAAAAATGTGTATCCGGTCTCTAAAGCAAGTTTCTTAAGAGATTGATTCCGATCGTAAAAATGTTACGTACTTGACGTTGGAGCTGGTCTTCCTCCGCAGTTAACGTTGTAATCAAAGTCGCAATAGCGTCTCTTCTCGTTAAATAAAAGGCCGTTGGGGCAAGACTGCTCGATAACAACGTCGTCCCAGCAGTTGAGGTAATTCGCGCAACTGTTAGGACTTGCGAATTGACCTCTTGGCTCTTTGCAACCGGGAGGTGGACGAGCCGGTGGTTTAATAGGGCTGGGAATATCATTGCCCGGTGAACCTGGGGAACCTGGCGAACCTGGGGAACCCGGAGAACCCGGCGCACCTGGGGAACCTGGGGAACCTGGCGAACCTGGGGAACCTGGCGAACCCGGTGAACCCGGTGAGCCCCCTGAACTTGGAGGCGGTGGAAACCCAGGATACGATTGTCTAGGTTGAACCGCGTTGGAATTAAACGTGTCCACATCGTCCGATCCCGTCTGCCGGAACGTGGAGTACGGATTGACTTTCTGAATTTCTAACCCATCCCAATAAGTTCCTGGTTCTGCAATTCGAATCAATTCCATTTCCTTCATTAATTTTTTCACACGCGAACACGCCCGCGATGAGTAAAAAAACATAATCAAAATACAATTGCGAGCCAAAAAAAGCCGGTATCATTTCTCGGAAATCAAACGAAAATTATTTCTACGACGATTCCTAGCAGAAAAACAGGTAAAAACTTGAAAAAAAACGTACACTGCACTGTAGAAATACTTCCAATTTAATACGAAAAAGAAGCGAAACTTGTCAAACACTGCACTTGGTTCCGGGATGAAACTCACCTTCGGGTTGTCGAGGAAACGGTAATTGCCTTCTTCGATCGGAAAGCCTCGACCTGGACCTGGAGCGTTGCGCGAACGAAAATCCGAGGAAAAGGCACAGTACGATAATAAAAATCTTCATGTCGACTACTGAGGGATGAACGTGTTCGCGCTTCTTCGCTCCGCAAGAGCCGGATCGCGTGAGTTGCACCAAGCACGATTCGTACGAAGACGAGTCCCTGTCTTGAGTTCGTGTTCTGATGCTGGATGGGCTGGACCAGGGGCGTTCGAGGGCTTACATAGGGCATCCCCCACCATGGAGATCCAGGGAACCGCAGGATCCCAATTACACGACTGCAGGACCTCGAGTCTCTTGCGCAGGAAGTATCAGCGATGTGCGTATCTCACGATGCACTCGATTTCGCGAACTTGGAGTTTGACCGTTCAGGGCCGAAGCGAGCGGGAAAAATATCACGTACCTAATATATCAGGCTTTATCGGATTATGCAATCGAGATTCCTCACTCTTGGCTCGTTTTGGTCGAAAACAAATGAATAAATAAGAGTGGATGTAGTTGTCACTCGGAAGGTTGATGGATTCAGTCACGGGAGCATCGCTATCTACCGCGGTCCGGATTTCTGCAGACACTGACAAAGACCGGGCTTGCTTTTATTGCTTATGCCATGCAATTTATATTCGAGGTGCTTTTTTTACTTTTATATTCCAAACTCGGCACATCGCAATTCCGAATTCGATGGAAGTGACGCCGTCAAGGATTGGCCCAAGGCAAAGCAGCATTTTGGAAATTAATGCGTTTTCATTATTTCTTCTTTTCCTTCTTCTTCTCCTGCGCGCTCCGTTTTTCTTTCAAAAATGCTCGGAATAAAAAATGTACGATTGCTTGAAATGAAATCAGAAGCAGATACGTATTCATTTGCTTTTTTCAGAGGCCGAAGAAACCAGTTTTGCGCCTCGGCGATTAGTCCTGGCTTTTTTTTCGGTCTTTTTGCTTTTTCGTAAATTGCATTTTTCGCATTACTGATTTCAAGTTCACAACGCAAGGCCGTAATTTCCGTTGCTTGCCGAAAATAGTCGCTTAACGGGATACATCCCCGATGTAGCAAGTGTCATTAAATACGGCATCTGTTCGAGATCGCGTGTAGGTGTGCAAAATACTCTCGAGAGCGAATGAATGCAAGGCAAATAGCCGGTAACGATGTTTTCCTTCATCGGCCAAGAATTCGGGAGTTCGGAGAAATGCTTACCGTTCATCGATTTTAAGGGGCCATAATACTGCGGAATTTAATTCCATTTCTTCCATTAAACTTTCGCCTGATTAATAATTAATACAGCCTGATCGAAGAAAAAAATAGAAGAGGCAACGCAGGTTTTCAATCTCTCGAAGATATTGTGTAGAAAAGGTGAGAACGATGAAGCGAGATCGTAGTCTGATAAAATCGAGACTAATACTTCATTACTCATTATAAGAACGATAAAACAACATTTGCGATTCGAAGAAGGCATTCCAGTGAGATAATGAAAAAAGAACGACGATCCGGCGTTGCATTTACAACGGTGAGCATCGGAGATACAAGATAGCCGAGCCACTGGTGTCGATGACGCGCCACGAACCCCAGAGTTTTTCGAACGAGGGGACCGTTACTGTTACAAGTGTATCTCGAGGCTCATCGTCCTTTTTATGGCCGAACGACGGATTTTTGGCGACGAAGCCAGGCCCAGTTGCAATAAGGAAGGAAGGCCAAAAGAATAAATGGGGAGAGCTGGCATTTATTTATCGAGGTGGTTGAAAATTTCGCGAACTCGGCTGAGTCACGCATTTACTTGACCTCCCTCGTATTCAAAATAATCTCTTCGCGTCTCGCACGTTTGCTTTTCCACGCGTGTGCCGCGAACGCGGCCAAAAATGGCGCTGCTCATTCTTTGTGTATATTTCAATTGTATTGTATGGGACGTAGTTTTGTATCAAGACAAGGTGGTTGAAGCAAGTCGCTCTAGGCGACTTCGTGACTCGAATCCTTATCTTCGCGCTCCCGCTCCCGAGGAAAAAACTCGTACTTGTGCAACGACATTTATTCATACACATTTCCTTTTATTCGGTATCGAAAAACGCCTCTTATCTGATTCGCTTTTTCAGCCTTTTTTTTCGCTCAACTCCCGGAAGAATTGTTCGCCGAATAAAAATTCGATTTTATCGTCCTTTCGAATAAAATTTCTCTGTTCTCTCGACGCTTGTTTTTTTTTTGGGGGCGAATCGAGATTCGCAGCCTTGAGGTGAAATCAATGAAGTCAATCAAAGTCTGCGAATGAAATTCCTGGACTTGGCGCTCGGCGCGGAGCACTGAACTTTTATGCTTTTTTTACCCATCTTCTCGTACATCACACGAACAGATGTGTAATTGTATCGCCTGCATAGCCAATTTCATTTACTTAAATGGACCAATCAATCATTAAATTCGTAATTATTATTCTCGACGATTTACTTGTTTTGAAGCTAAATTCGAAATTCAAACGCTGATTTTCGAGTGAAAAATAGCTTTTAGCTCCTGTTCTTTTCGTAAACAACGTAGAATTCTCTCAAGAACAAGTTGCATTTTTTGTTTTTGTACAGTTGTAATTAGTTTTTTAATTACGTGCAATTAAGTAGCCGGAAGCACGAAAAAAATTGAAAATTATTTTTAACGTTCTTTGTATTTCTTTCTACTGGGACAATCCAGGTAAAAATAAGTATAAAAAAGTATTAATTTTAGTCGTAATTATTATTCCCGACGATTTACTTGTTTTGAAGCAAAATTCGAAATTCAAACGCTGATTTCCGAGTGAAAAATAACTTTTAGATCCTGTTCTTTTCGTAAACAACGTAGAATTCTCTCAACAACAAGTTGCATTTTTTGTTTTTGTACAGTTGCAATTAGTTTTTTAATTACGTGCAATTAAGTAGCTGGAAGCACGAATTTCCATCTGGGAAAAACGTGATTACGATTAAAATTGAAAATTATTCTTAACGTTCTTTGTATTTCTTTCTACTGGGACAATACAGGTAAGAATAAACATAAAAAAGTATTAATTTTAGTCGTAATTATTATTCCCGACGATTTACTTGTTTTGAAGCAAAATTCGAAATTCAAACGCTGATTTCCGAGTGAAAAATAACTTTTAGATCCTGTTCTTTTCGTAAACAACGTAGAATTCTCTTAAGAACGAGTTGCATTTTTTGCTTTTGTACAGTTGTAATTAGTTTTTTAATTACGTGCAATTAAGTAGCCGGAAGCACGAAAAAAATTGAAAATTATTGTTAACGTTCTTTGTATTTCTTTCTACTGGGACAATCCAGGTAAAAAAAATATAAAAAAGTATTAATTTTAGTCTGGAAATGAGTTCCCAAGTGCGCAGCTGACGCGCCGGTGTCCATGTATTTCATTACTATTCAATTACACAATTTGTCACGTTTAACGAGGGACATTAAGTCTCGTCGATTAAAGACCGTTCAAGAAATAATCGATAGTCGTAATTATTCAAATATTGATATTCCCGCCCCTCGAATTCTGCGAAACGATCAAAAATGGCACATTTTTCTCTTCGGGTCCCAGTTGTAA
Organism: Zelostemma sp. ZL-2020; assembly: GCA_022816865.1. Classification (NCBI taxonomy): domain Eukaryota; kingdom Metazoa; phylum Arthropoda; class Insecta; order Hymenoptera; family Platygastridae; genus Zelostemma; species Zelostemma sp. ZL-2020. The sequence continues at coordinate 10,591 of JABFQM010002895.1, forward strand.
GGCCCAGTCTAGAACTCGAGATCAAAAAGAATGCCTCGGGGTATGAAGAAAATAACGACACCGAAGGACGAAAACAGCGCACGAGGATGAAGAATCCAAAAGGAAAAAGATGACGAAGATGAAGCGCGTGGATAAGAAAGCCAAGACAAATAGGAAAATTGGACTGCGGTACATTCATTGTGGAAACGTTGAATCGTTTATTAAACGACCGAATGAATCCGAATTATACAGTCAAATGAACGTCCGTTCCTTTATTTATTACGGGGGATATTATTTACGCTTCAGCGCGGAATTGTTTCTTTGGTCCTTCGAGCCGGATACGCGGGAAAAAAAATATAAAATCACCGATTCGGAGGAATAAATCTCGATTCCGGGGAACGAATGCGCGATCATGAATCACCGATCTTGTAAACTCGGCATAACCGGGTTCACCTGCCGCGGGTTTCGCTACAATTTTAAGCCATAACAATTCATCGCCGCATTCCGCAAACTCTATAAATATCTACGGTAAAGGCAAAGAAACAAAGACTCCGAGGGACGCGGAGAACACAAAGAAGACAAATGGAGAAACGTTTTTCGAGCTGGGCGTAAATCTACTTCCAGGCAGCTCTATCAATCGTCGAATCGCGTCCGTCAATCGAGAGCTCCGGGAGAATCGAACGGTGTCCGATGCGAATTCCAAGTCCTCGAATGATCCCTAATAAAAATGCGGAGAAATGCGGGGTGAGTAATTAATCTGCGCATTTTTCCTTTTTTACAGTTTGTACGCTCTGCCACGAGCTCGTAAAGAATTTTCGGCGACGATTCAATCTCGATTCCGAAGTTGCGTGCTCATTATCGGCGGAGGAGAAAAGTTCGGAGCCAAATTACAGCAATTTCGACGGTTGATGCTGGGTTATGATGGTCATTCAGAAAACGGTCTTTTTATGTTATCAAATTCGAGAACGAGGGAAAAGTAGGCGTCCTAAAAAAGGAGGAAGGACGAAGTTAACGGTAGAAAAATTCTGGAACATTTCAGGGCGACGCAGAAGACTAAAAAAAATATTTTAAATATTTTATGAAATTCAGCTGGTCTTTCGCGCAAGTGAATATGGAAAATGTAGCCGAGGATGATAATTATCGTCCTGTTTGAATCCCGATATCTATGCAGCGATCGACTTATAAAGCGAATAATTTTGCGATAAAAATATATTGTAAAACGACGATGCGATTTCAGGCGCCGGCATATTTTTATATGCACAATTTTACAGCCCTATTATTGGTCATTGAGCTCAAATAAAGTCTATAACGAGACGCAAATATAAATGTGCGAAATATAGATTTCCGGAAACAAAATGGAATTTGTTGGCGGCAAAAAAGTTGTTGATTTGAGTCTAGAATAATCAGTGAAACGGCGAAGGGTCTCGTTAAAATGAAGCTTCAATTAAGAGCACGCAACGGCAAGGACGAATAAAAAAAGTTCACACATTCGCACGTTTTATCACCGCGAAATTATACCATTAAAGTCTAGCTACGAATTCCGTGAAATTTTTCGACATCAACAGCTGATTTTGCGCGCGGCTAAGAATGCGGGTTCAAAGCGATCATAATTAGCAACAATTTAACCCCTCGGGTAAAAAAACGCTCGTAAAAGATGGCGAAATTTTTCTCAATTACACGCGATATTTCACTCTTATGCCAAGCACCCAATGTAGAAACGACATATTTTTTTATTCTCGCTTCGTCCTTTCGAAAAAGAGCGCCAAAATATTTTTTACCGCGACGAGCATTTTCGCTTATCGGAATGATGACACTGAAACGTCGGGGAAATTTAGTGTGATAAGTCTACGGAACGTGTTAAGCCGCGGACTAATTGCATTCATATTTCAAAAGGCATCTTTAATTATCGAGAAACACTTAAATCGTCATTCAAAGGAAAAGTTTTCAATTAAAAATGCGATTTCTACGGTAGCAGAATGCATTCACGTGTAAGCGAGTCATCGTTACTCCTCGGGGAATGTCCAACGTGCTTTTGCTGCAAACTTTATCGCTCGGATTGGTCCGTGACTGCACGCTCCTTTATTACGGACCTTCGAATTTATTTAATGATACGGGCGCGAGGAAGAAACGCCGCTCTGCCATTTAGCATTTAACACGGGCGAATAAATCGACGCTTTAATAAACAATCGAGCCAATTCTATTCAATTTTATCCCTTGCATCGCCGAGGGTAGGACGATTCAGGGAAGTTTGGTTGGATTGAAATCGATCGAACAAGGCTGTATCGAGTAGATGCAGCGCCAACACGATTAAGTGAGGTTAGGTTGCACGCGCGTCAATGACAATTACCGCGGGAATTCTTCGAAAACGTAAACAAACAGTGGGATTCTCGCTCCATTTCGAGGGTTTTTGTAGTCAGACCGAAACGCATGAATTGCATGCATTTTCGCTTTATAATGGCAATTTTATAATTTGATTTTACCTTTACGATGGCAAGTTGGGGGCTCGGAATCCCAGGTGACGCCTCTGCTTGCACTACACATTTATACACACTGACGCACTAAAAAACACTCGCGCAAGTATTGAAAATAGCAACTTTGAATAAAATATTGGAGAAATTGAATTTCTGCATCCATCACTGTATCCTCCGCTGTATCCATCACTGCATCCAACACTGTATCCTTCACTGTATCCATCCATCGAGCGCTGAACGTAACATGGCGCCTCGAGACGCGGGATCTAAAATGGTTTCTCGGCGCGGCGTTCTGATTCACCGTTCAGAGCCATCAAAATATTACTCAACGGCGAGACCGAAAACCTAACACAAAGCAAGGCAAAGCAATTAAGAGAACGAATTTTCTTTCG
>JABFQM010002896.1:0-13421 GCA_022816865.1 Zelostemma sp. ZL-2020
AGGGACCTGCTCACTGCGCTAGTACAGTTCTTCAAGCTTTTCCCGGAGCTGCGGGAAAATGCTTTTTTTCGTAGCAGGTGTATCTTACGGTGGCAAATTTGTTCCCGCGATTTCTCACGCGATCATGAACTACAATATCTGAGCAGAACTTAAAATTAATCTGCAAGGTTTGGCTATCGCGAGCGGTTGGACAGATCCGATAAATCTAATAAATTATGGAGACTACTTGTATCATCACAGACTTCTGGATTTTGATGTACGCAATCAATTCGAAGAGTACGAGGCTGAAGTGAAGAAAATGATGAGAGAAGAGAAATTCCAGGAAGCTTTTGACTTGTTCGAAGTGCTTATCTTGGGCAAGTTGAAGTTCCAACGTATTTCACGAATATCACTGGTGTCACCAGTAATGCCAATTATTTGCATCTGCATTGGCCCTATGACTTCGAGGACGGGGCTTCATGGATTCAACAGCCCGATGTCCGAAGAGCTCTTCACGTGGGAAATGTGTCGTTTAGAGGCGCGGCTCGCACCGTCTTCGAGCATTTGGAAGTTGCTTTTGTACAGTCAGAGGCGCGTTCGGTCACGGATTTACTTCATCATTACAGAGTCATATTCATCGTTGGACAGGTTGATATCATCTTGAATTATCCTGCGATGGAACAGTCTTTGCAGAATCTGAATTGGACAAGGGCAGAAAAGTATAAGGACGCAGTCAGAAAGCAGTGGAGAGTAGGAAATGAGGTAGCTGGGTACACGAAAAGTTTTGATAATTTAACTGCTGTTCTCGTGAGGAAAGCCGGGCACTCGATTTGCTCCTATACAAAACTCCAACATATCGTATAGGATTGTATTGGAAGTGGCGTGCTTTCAATACGTTCCTATATTTTCCCGTTTGCAGTGTAATAACTGAAAATTACGTAGTATCAGTCCCAATTGTGTCAAAATTATTATTCTGTACTTCTGTATTCAACTGATGTACTATACGAGTTATTTTTAATCATTCCGAAGTCTTGTATTACATTTGTCTTCTTATTATTTTTTTCATTATTCCATTTACATTTTCTTTCATTATCATTAAGTAGTTTATTTCTTTTGAGTTCCGATATATAATGGGAAAACGCAAGGTCGGCGATTTTCTACACGGCAAGAACGGATTTGGATCTGGTATCCAAAGTTGTGATGTAAGTTGTTTTGGTCCCAAGCGCATAAATATTTGTTATAAGACCTTAATATATGTATGCTAGATCTTTTAGCATTTTGTTGTTCTGGCCAAAGCTAATAGTTCTAGACATTTGGATCTGAGAACCAAAGTTTAGATGCTGCATTCTTTCGGAATAGCAGTGACATCCGAAATTTATTTCTTTGTCACGCCTAAACCGCTTTGGTTCCCTAAATTTTGTTGTGAGGACCAAAGTTTAGATGTTGCAATTTTTCGGAATGGCAGTGACATCCTAATTTTGTTGCTTTGTCACGTCTAAACTGATTGATTCCTTACATTTGGATGTGAGGACCAAAGTTTAGATGTTTCACCTTTCGGCGCAGTAGCAACCAGATGTTACCAGTTAACGTCGATGCTGCGTATTTGCGCGACAGCAGGTTGTTTATTTCGTAATTTTTTCTAATTTCCATATATTCGCGCTCAAAATCAGTTAGTAAAGTGGGTGGGCACAGAAAGTGCGATTATTCACACTCGCAGAGGATTTTGTTCCGTTAGAAATTGTGCCTTCGTGTATCAATACGAAAAATATATACCCGTATATATTTATACTTATATTTAAACAATGATAAAAAAATAAGACGTACTTTTACGTAATTCTAGAAATAAAATAAAAGTGTACACGCAGTGGTTCTCAGAATTTGGTATACAAACTCGTTAGACAATGATAAGAAAATGAGACGTACTTTAACGTCATTCTATGAATAAAATAAAAGTGTACACGCAGTGGTTTTCAGAATTTGGTTAACAAAATCGTTGACAATGATAAAAAAATTAGACGTACTTTCACGTAATTCTACGATAGAAAAAATTATATGCAGGTTATACAACAATTCATAAGTTTTTAATGCGTTACACGTGAGGAAATTGGATGAAATGATTTGCTATTTCTCAAACATCTAATTTTCGATACCAATTGAAGCGATAAATTAATTATTTTATGTCTGCGCTTGCATATGTCCCGCAAATTAACGAGTGCCTTGTGGTAACTCTACTTAGTTAGGTTAGTCGCCCTCTACTCTGTTGCGTTACGAAAAGACAACTGTAGGGCTGTGAGCCCTAAACCTGCGTAGCGTACTCGGTTGAGGTCTCAGAGCTATACCGTGGAGTCGTCGTAACTAACTGCGCTTCTAGTGTAGTACGGCGCAAGTGTAGGGTCGTTACAGACCTAACAGGGTTCTAGCAAGCCTACTTTTCTCTTAGTGTAGACTCACTCTTTGTGAATGAATCGCAGATCGTCAACCAACCCGCTAGGGAAGGTCGTCGTCATATAATCCTAGTCGTTACACAGCGATAAGGAAATGAAATGTACTTTCACGAAATTCTACGATGGAGATAGGAGCATATCCAGGGTTTGCAAATCTCGTGGTCTACGACCACTCGTGCTGCAGACATCGCGCTTGACGTGAAAAGACCTTGTTCCCGGTGACACACACGATATTTTTCAGAATGCATGTACGATTTTAATATCTTTTTATGCGTGTCGGTCGAGCTGAAAATCACGAAGTTTGAGCGTTAACTAATGGCATGATGTCATCGTGGAAAAAATATGATAAAGCATCCCATTTTTACCACTATGATGTCATAACATTAGTCAGCGATTAAAGTCCGTGATTTAAAGCCTGGTCGATAGGCATGAACAATTGTTGAAATCATGCATACGGTATAACAAACAAATCTGAAATTACGTTATCCGAGTCATAAGAAACAATTTACATTTTTAATAGGTTTCTTAGTGGATAGGCGAGTTAAAGTAGAGACAATAAAAAAAAATAAAAAGAACAGGGGGTCTTAATCGGTAGGGAGGGGCTGAAATGATGGAGGAGGGCTATCAATGACTCATTCCCACTGGTACCGTATATATATCACTGCTCGTTTCCGAGTTTTTTCACTTGAACGAAAAGCTTCTAGGATATAGAAGAACTTGCGATCGAATCACAGCTCAGTACATCGAATCATGTTGACCCTGCGATGTTGCTTAACGTTGGCTGCTGTTAATTGGTGTGGTTGCTGCAGATACCGAGTATGGCGAATTGCGAAATAATCCAGTGCCTAATCAAATTGTCGACCGGCTTCTCAATGGTAGTGAAAACGATGGATTACAAGTTTTGAAAGGTAACCTTGAGATACATTTCATCATCCAAAACGCTATCAATCTCTCTATTATAGAGTTGAATATTAAAAACCGAATTCGCGTCGTTGGGTTTTGCTTGTTGCTCTTCTCAGGAAAAAATAGATGACGCGTATGACGACGCGTATTACGACGTCGTGAACACGAAAAAACCCTTACACGAACCCAAATGTTGCTTGAATGTACGAAATGTTGGCAGCAAGATTGGATGCAATAGGCAAATCAGTAGAGATTTATTTTAGCCGCTTTTGCGGAAACATATCTAGAAGATAAATGCTTTGATTATAATAGGTGTATTCAAGTGTTAGAGTAAATTCCGATCCAGAATAGTTTCTCGTGTATCAAGGGCGGAAGAGAAACGATGTCAGACGAGTGTGAAGTCAGCTGCCTGAGCGGAGCGAATAACACGAGTCCGACATCGCCTGCTGCCCGTGACACACACGATACTTTTTGATCCTGCACCTCTGAAAAAATTGGTCTTCCCGTTCCCGCGAAAAAAACCCTCAAATATCGAGTCTTCACACCCAATTTTGTGTGTAAAGTCTGAAATTGGAGTGTAAACTCTCAAGTTTGGGAGTTTACTCTTAAAATTGGGTGTTCATATTAACAATTAAGGGTTCTGAAAGTCGAATTTTTATACACCGTAAGATCTGAGCTCCTTGAAATATTATTTTATACATGTTGTTAAACTTGCGCGTATTTGATTGTTTTCATGTTTGACGATCGCCTCTTCATAAATTGGCGATTGTCATTTTTATTTACACGAAAGGAAATTATTATGTTAATGGTACTATATTAAAATAATTAAACTTTAGAACCTGGAAAAGAACCATTTTTTGAAATTATTTCACTTTTATACCAGAATTACGTTACAACAATGAAACAATGTTGAAAAACAGTTTCAAAAATCAATTTAACCATTTTAATTGTCGATTGTTGATACAAAATTGTTAGTTCGAGTGTTGTAGTCTTAAAAATTTTCCAAAGTTATTGAGAGGACATGTTAGATCCGGTGGCGTGTCAACATCAGCAGTCTGGTAGTGTAATGGCGTGCGTTCTTAGGATAGTAAGCGTAGGGTCCCGGGTTCGATTCCATAGGTCGAGGAATTTTTTCTGCGATAAAAAGTGTATGTAGCTTGTAAAATTAATTCAAATAATTATGATTACTTTGAAAGGCGAACCGATAACTCAATTCCCCCAAGTTACATTTATTCCGTTATTTTTAATTGTCGAAAAATTTGAAGGTTACCCTCAAGTTGAAGGTTACTCTCAAGTTGGGTATCCCCCAATTACACCGAAGTTGAGGGTATGGGTTGAGTCTTTTTTTGGGGGTTTTTTTCGCACGGATTAAAATGCTTTTGAAGCAAATTAACGATGGGCACAGTGAAAGGTTTCGATAAGTTTGCGTCCGAACTTTGATTCGAAGTTACGAGCGCGATAAAGAATACCTATCTTGCCGAACGCTCGACTCTAGAATGCTCTTGAACCTTGAACCATCGAAATCGATTAGAAATTCATTGAATTTTGGGAAACAGATAACGGTGAAATAGTGATTCACAAAAAAGTATATGACGTACATAAGGTAGAATTCCAATTATATAATCACGTGTTATAGTAAACTTTTTTATTCATTTACTCAATGCTAATTATAAAACGATACATCTAATTTTCTCATACGCGTATTACAAATTTCGATTCTTCTCGCTTGTATCTCGATCTTGACTTATCTCGCGTGTGTCTCGATCTCGACTCCTCGCGACTCTTCTTTCGTATCCCACTTTCTCGTCTTTTCACTCATACCAACCCAATAAACGCAAGATCCTTCAAGCACTTGTGGGGAATTAGAAATTCCCTAACACTCGGGCAACCTGCATATCTCTTGGTCCCCAAGATATCTTGGAAGCATTCTTCGAATCCGTACTTATGATCTACAAAACGATCGTTACAATTGAATGACGCAAATCTTTGTTTTTGTTTCCAACACGACAAAATTTTAGTAATTTTCTACACATTTTTTTTTTTTTTTTACAAACCAATACATTGCTGTAAATAACTCCTTAACTAGAACTTATATTTACGAGCCTTCTCTTAGACATAATCCTCCAGATACGCAGGCTTCTTAGCCTTTCGTTGTGATACCCGATTTTCCATTTTGTCTATTTCCACACTATTCACTTTCGGCTCGCGTAACTTTCGCCGCACGTCACTTTCGTCATTCCGCACTGATCCATTCATTTTCCATTCATCATTCTCATCGACAAAATCGACCAACTCAACGTCGCCATCTTTCTGACTTCGCCATACTTTCAATTGGCTCACGTGGGCTGTCAATCAGTGACTTTGTTTTCGCTTTTTCGCTATCGCAGCAATTTCGTATGTTTCGCCTGGTATTTTCCTCATGACCACGTAGGGTCCGCGGTATCGTCGTTGTAATTTGGTACTCTCTCCTGTCGCTACAGGGTTCACACGAACATACACTACATCACCGATCTTATACTTCACAGTCGGATTCCGTTTTTCGTCGCAACGCGCTTTGTACAGTTCTTGCGCGACTTCGATACTCTTTCGTACTTCGTTTTGTACCTCGAGGGGACTTCTGTAGCTTTCGTAATTTTCTGTCAATTCTCGTATTTGTCCCTCAGCAAATCGCGGTAAATATCCATATAGGACCTCAAACGGAGGTTCATCGGCCGTTTTATTCATCGACGCGTTCAAATCTTTCTCGATATCTTTGATTTTTCGATCCCATTCTATTTCCGTTCGCGCGGAAGTCATCATCGCGGGGATTAGTGTACGATTAAGTCGCTCGACCAATCCATTGGCTTCGGGGTGCCGACTCGAATTTAGTGTATGCCGAATCCCGTATTTTTCACAGAATTTACGAAACCCTTCAGAAGTAAAGCATGTTCCGCGATCGCTAATTATTCTATTCGGTGCTCCGAATCGATCTACAAGTAACTCCAATTTCTTAACAGTAGAAGTCGTGTCCGCGCTTTTAACGGCTTCTAATGTCACGAATTTCGTCAAATTATCAATTGACGCAAAAACATATTTGTTTTTACTCTCAGTTGTCGTAAATGGTCCCACATGATCGACATGGAGGACAGCGAACGGCCGCTTTCCGGGAGGTATAGGGCATAAAACGCCCGCTCGGCGTCCGGTCGGTTTCTTGCTCAAGATACACGGGAGACACAGCGCTATGTGCCTTTTCACATAAGCATTCATTCCCGGGAAGTAATAATATTGTCGCATGCGCGTGATTGTTTTCTCCAAGCCAAAATGACTAGCCTGATTGTGGTACTGAATCGTTAGCGCTTTTCTCATGGACCCGGCCACGACGTACAAATACACTTCTTTTCCGTCGCGATTTTGAATTTTATACAATAATCCGTCGATTAATTTAAAATCTCGGACCAAATCTCGTTCGTATTTTGTTCTATTTTCGACCGATTTTTCCAACGTTTCCGCGAGGCTTTTTAAACGACCATCGGTGCGCTGATGCAACAATATCTCATCCTCGGTAGTTACAATAAATTGTGAACATTTTCGCGCTCATTCGTCCTTCCGTATCGTCATCCTGTATCGGCGCTCGCGATAATGCGTCTACATGTTGCATGCTCTCGCCTTTTCGATGATGTACTTCGAGATCGTACTCACTCAGTGTGCTCGACCATCGAGCAACTTGCGGGTTTGAAGTTTTGTTTGCATTCAGAAACACGAGAGCCTGGCAATCGGTTATGACCTCAAACTTAATCGCGACTAAATAGGACCGAAGGCGCTCGATCGCCCATACTACGGCCATAAGTTCCAGTTTACTAGAATGGTATCGCGACTCTATATCCGATGTTTTTCTACTCATAGCGTAACTAATCGCATAACGCCATTCGCATCCGATTGCAGAAGCATTGCCCCCAAACCTACGGAGCTCGCGTCCGTGTGCAGCTCAGTTTTTCTTGCGGTAGGGGAATACACACTCAAGATCGGATTTTAAGTAAGACGACTCTTCAAGGTTTCGAACGCAACTCGTTGCGTATTTCCCCACTCAAATTTTTCGCCCTTTCGAGTAAGTGCACTTAGCGGCGCGGCTATTTCCGCAAAACCCGGCACGAAGAGGCGAAAAAAACTCGTCATGCCAAGGAAGCGACGTACCGCGTGTACATCCCCCGGCTCCTCGAACTTAACAATCGCGTTTACTTTATTCTTTCCCGGTTCGATTCCATCCGCGCTTATTTCAAAACCTAGAAATTCTACTTTACTCATCCCGAATTGACATTTCGATAATTTTAAAGTTAATCCCGCTTTCCCCAACGCGTCGAGTGTAATTTGGATTCTCTCGATCAATTCTTTCCAAGTTCGCGCGATGATTGAAATATCGTCGAGGTAAAATAAAAGTATTTTATTCCGTAATGATCCGAGAGCTAATTCCATGACCTTCAAAAAGTAAAATGGGGCATTCATCAAACCAAAAACCATTCGCGTGAATTCCCCGGTATGATCTGGTGTTATAAAAGCGGTTTTCGCGCGCGCTTCTGGTTTTAAATGTACTTGCAAATACCCGTGCGCCAGATCGAGTACGACAAATATTCGAGCACCGGACATAGCTTCCAAGTACTCATCGATATTCGGTAGTGGATAATGAATGCGCTCGGTCTGCGCGTTTAATTTGCGGTAATCCACGACAAGTCGCGATTCACCCGTTTTCTTTTTCACTAAGAGCACCGGGCTCGCATACGGTGACGTCGTATCGGTTACAACTCCGGCCTCTTTCCACTCGTTTACAATATTTTTCATTATTTCGCGTTCTCCGCGCGTCGCTCGATACGGTCGTGTTCTTACCGGTACCGCGTTCGGCTTGGTGACTATATCCATTTCCAACAGATACGTCTGTCCAAGCTCGTCCAGGTTTTTCGCTATACAGCGACGATTCTCGTTTAGCAGCTGCCACAATTCTTCTTGTTGTTCTTTCGTCACGGACTCGTCCGTGATAATTTCCTCTGCCTTGACGGGCTCCCATCTCGGTTCCATCTCGGGTACTGGCTCGATTTCTAGGATCGTCGAGTCGAGTGCGTCGCCTCGTCGAAGTTTCTCGGTGTCGGGGCTGGCGTTGAAGATTCCCAACTGCATTACGTGTACGCCGACTTGTACATCGATAAAGTTTATTGTTCCGGGCGCGAGAACCTTTTCAAGCATAACTTTCGGGTGGTTTGGCTCTGCTGCCACGTCGGGAACTATTTCTGACATATCTAATGTCGAACTGTCGCAGAATTCGAGTTTGTCCCCCACTTTCACGTACGCGACGTGCGGTAATTCCGTGTATGATCGACCGATTATCACGTCCCACGGTTGCACATTGTCCGGTACAACGCGTATCGATACGTCCGAACCTTTCACTCCGTCGACGCAAATTTCCGCACGCACTATTCCTGGGGATTTTACGACGTTATGTTCCGTGCCGAATCCTCGCAACTCATTAGATATTCGTTCGACGCGGAACTCGCCCGTGATCGTCGCGGTTGCCACGATTGTACAGTCCGAACTCCCGGTGTCAATCAGCGCCGTGAATGGCACTCCGTCGAGATACACGGTTTTGACGTACTTGTGCAGCATTTCACTTTTATTATCGCGTAATAAATTTATGTCACCCGTGTCTAACGGTCGCGGTTTCGAACAACGTTTTGTTTCATGTCCTTTCGATTTACAGTTCCCGCAAGTCAATTCGCGTCTCGGTTCGGGGCAATTTCGCGCATAATGCCCTTTTTTTGGCAGTTAAAACATTTAACTTCCCCCGAACTCAAAGGGCTTTCGAAAGACGTTTTCGCGTCACTCGTTTTCGTTGTAGCCTCAGTTTTCTTTGATGGTTCCGATTCAGTCTTCTTCTTTGAAATCGTCTTGCGATCCGTAGGATGACCCTTGAAGTACGCCCGGATCGTCCGCTCGAATCTTTCCAGGTCCGCAAAAAGCTCATCTTTATTGTTATGGTGCGCAGATATCACGTGCAGCATCGTATCCTTTGTACGTAGTCCCGTGGCCACTTGCTCCTTGATTTCTGCGAAGGATAGGTTCAAGGGGCGGCACAATCGGACTTTATTATGAAAATAAGATGCCGTGCTTTCATTATTCTCCTGTACACGTCTCTTCATTCGATCCCAGGCCTCGGCCTTGCTAATTTCGCGAACGAGCGTTGTTTTAAACGAACTTTTAAACGTCGACCAATCGGTGATGTCGCGTTGACGTCCCACGTACCACGCACGCGCAGCGCCATCTAGTTGACACTCCGCGGTTTGAAGAATAAAAGAGTTGGGCCACCGATTGATACTCGCGGCTGATTCCACTTGTTCTAGCCAAAGTTTGGCCTCGAGGGGTCCCTTCTCTCCATTAAAACTACGAATAGTTTTCGAGAAATCGGGCATGACATGAAATTCCTTTTGCGGAGTATTTCCCTGAACCAAATGTTGCGTAAGGGTCATGTTTTGTCGCATCATATCTTGCATCATAGTCATCATCTGATCGTACGGAGCTGGACAGGTTGATGCGCTTGCCGCCGTTCCAAAATGTCTCGGAGGATCGTTAGGAGCTGGCACCGGGTCTGGGGCGCCATATCGCAGTCCGTAAGGGTCGAAATTGATCACATCATGCACGTTTATATTAGGAATCCGCGCATTCGTTACTTGCGCAGAAGGGTGATGTGCGCGCACAAACGTATCTGGCCGCAGCGTATCCTCTCCTGCCATTGGATATCCGCCTTGTTGACTGCCCGTTATGTCGAATTTCGAATTTTCGAAAGCTTGGATCTGCGAAGGCATACTCATATGGTTCCAAAACGCGGTTTTATTTGCCGAATTTTCGCACCCTCGACCGTTCCTCGGCATCGGCGTCGATCAACCTCCGACCATCGCACGTTGGTGGAACGCGTCGAAATCGGTTTGATAAATTTTCGGCCGCCAATCACTTGGTCCCGACATATCGAAAACCTCACAATTAACGCGATTTCTCAAGAATCCCGACGACCGAATCGCAATATAGTTCTTCAGATTTTTTTTTATATATACTTTTCTCAAAATTTCGTCTTGTTCGGTGGGGACGCGGTAGCGAACAAAAGACGCGCGGTTTTGCTAGCTCGGCTCGCGGAAGTTTTGGGAGGATCAGCGAATCCTCAACCCCACACTTAGAATGTTATCGTAAACTTTTTTATTCATTTACTTAATGCTGATTATAAAACGATACATCTAATTTTCTCATACGCGTATTACAAATCTCGATTCTTCTCGCTTGTATCTCGATCTTGACTTATCTCGCGTGTGTCTCGATCTCGACTCCTCGCGACTCTTCTTTCGTATCCAACTCTCTCGTCTTTCCACTCATACCAACCCAATAAACGCAAGATCCCTCGAGTTCTCGTGGGGAATTAGAAATTCCCTAACACACGATTGTTTCTTTCCTATTTATTTAAGAATTCCATCAATTTTCACGAAATCGTCCCTTTCGACGAAATTTTTATAGTCTATTTGAATTTTTGACTTTTTAGATTGCCAGGGTCATGGGTTATGCAAACCGTGTATCTGAATGACAACCAAGTGATCTGCGTACTAAATATTTTCAACCCACCACCGTACACGATGATGGAAAAGGAATCTGAAAAATCAACTGCGACGCTAATCAACTTATCGAATGGCACTGAACAGATTGTGAATATTACGCATTTGGTGGAAAAACAGTTCACAACTGGCATAGTCAAAGATGTGGCAAACGCGCCAGACGTTGAATTAGAGTTAGTACACTTTTTCGTATGCCCCTTCGTTTATGAATACATCTATCAAAAAAACAACAAACAGAATAATATCCTCAAGTAATTGATGAATTAAAAACTCTCGGGAACGGAGAAATCTAAGGTCAAAATTCGAAGTGTCGATAAATAGTTACAGTTTAGTACGGCAACGAATCGTTAATCAATTGTCTTGTGTAACAATGCTGGATTTAACAATAAGTATTCGGAGTATCTGTTCGCACCCCAAAAAACACACGACCGTCTAGAAGACGTCTAAATCGCGTAATCACGAAAATGAGGGTACGTCTTGAAGACGTTGCAATACTAAGGAGTCACGTCTTCAAGTCATCTTGAAGACGTTCGAATGGCCGCTTTTTGATCTGGCCGTAGCGTCTACAAGATGTTGAGAAAACTGTCTTCAAGACGTTACGGTAACGTCTTGTAGAGCATCGACATTTGAAGCCATAACCTGGCTTCACACGTCGATGCTCTCCAAGACGTTGCGTAACGTATTGAAGACAGTTTTTCTATAAATATTGTAGCGCTACGGCCACCTAAATAAGCTGCCATTTTAACGTCTTCAAGATGACTCAAAGACATGCCTGCGCAGTATCGCGATGTCTTCAAGACGTAGGCTCATTTTCGTGATAACGCAATTTGGACGTCTAGAAGACGGCCGTGTGTTATTTGGGACGGACCCATTTGCACGTGTCAACCGTATCATTCGTACAGTTAAACACAGCTCAGGGCAAGGTAGCAAAAGACTGATGATGCAAACTCAGACATACTAATGAAGCCTGAACTCGTAGCAAATCTGCAAAAGAGATCGAATTTCACGTCTTGCGAAAGCAAGCATTATTAGTAATACGGTTGACACAGGCAAAATGAGTTGCTGAAGAAACAAACTCCCATGAGTATTTACGATACAAACGTCGACAATATTGCAATTGGTTGCAATTTTCATAATCATTGTTTCTCAGTAGCTCAATTAGTTGTATTGAAAGTAAACATTTTTCAGGAGTAAGGTAAAATTGGATGCCATTCAACTTCCAATTGAAGCTACTTTCCTGTTGATATTGACAAACGACACTATCGACGACGAAACGACCACTTTAAGTGGAGTAACCAGCGACAAAACGACTGCATCGAGTGAAGTTACTAGCGACGAAACGACTACATTAAGTACCGAAGTCAGCAACGAAACGACATCAAGTGGAGTAACTGGAAATGGAACGACTGCATCCAGTGGAGTAACTGATGACGAAACAACTACATCAAGTGAAGTTACCGGGGACGAAACGACTATATTGAGTACAGATGGCATCAACGGAACAACATCAAGTGGAGTAACCGACGAAACGACTACTGTAACAACTCCTGCCCTATCTGATGGAATAGCTTCGTGGGTTATATACATATTAATTGCAATAATAGTAATACTTGTCGTAATTTTAATCATTGTTCTATTACTGTGGTATCGTCAATTGAGAACCGTCTTATATCCTGTTTCCCAGCGTTCTGGAAGAAGTGAAAGTGTAACTGCATAAATTCGTCTAATATCATGAGTTGAAGTGAAAAATCCTTCCAAGGGATTATACATGACAACGGTATTTACAAGACAAGTTATTCTTTGTTTACTTCAGTTCAATATTTTTTACGGAGTAGCTTACGATGGAAGTGTATGTTTTTGTTATTTTTAACTTTTTTCTCATGTATACTTTTTGCAATTATCATGTTATTAGACACTAACTGGATGTTACTGCGATGAATGATGACCGTCGTATTCACCCACTGTAATATGATTGATAATACTTCAGCTAAATCATCGTTTCAGTGACAGTTGATTCTTTCAGTGTGTTTTCAAAATCCGATTGCAAAAAAAATGCTTCTGGTTGTAAAGCTTTCTGTACTCCACAAGATAGATTCCATTAAATATCAACAACAAAGCATTGCATTTTTCTCGTTTATAGATTTTTTTGGGGGCGATATCAAAACAACGCACTAGCATTCTACTACAACCCTTAACGCGACGTACTGTCAAAATGTCGGTTGTTTGAAGAGGACGCAAGTTCAATACATCATTGGCCCAAAACGTCAAACTCGTATTTTAGCTTGCCTTCTGATTAGCAAAAATTCAAAACGTCTATGACTCAAAACATGATACCAGCAAATCATAATGCCTTCGTTACAGCGATCATTCGAAACTTTTCTGCTTATTTCGTCGATATTTCAATTTGGAGTGCTTCCGAAGTAGCGTGTATTCAAAACATCTTGGGCTCATTTCGTAAGACCACCAGTTTCATTCGCTC
>JABFQM010002897.1:0-13418 GCA_022816865.1 Zelostemma sp. ZL-2020
CAACGATTCCTTTGAAGTTCGCTGCTCGCTACGTGTATCTGGGTACCGATATATCACTTACCTAGGGCAAGACGGCTAACTGTTCCCTCGTGTAAGTCAGCGCCACCGTCATTCTCTGCCTTCGAGTAAGGGTCAAATGGGGTCGAAAACAGCGTACCAGAAACCGACAAGCTGCCGCGTACAAGGCGAGCGTGTCACTTTGCACTGCGTATCGTTTCCGAGCGTGCCCACAAATGACCATTCGCAATGTAAATTCGAGCCTACATGGAAATTGATGACTTTTTCATTGCGAATTTGCTCGCTTCAAGTTTGAGAGTGATAGAAGGAAGTTGTCGCTTTTTAGGAATCAAGAAAGGGAAAGAACTCCGTGACATCGAGTTGTCAGGCTTCTCATCAAAACTTGGTTGCATTGTCGGTGGCGTATGTTTTCCGTTTAGAGGAACAAGTTTCAGAAATGGTTTTCTGAAAAGCCAGAAGCTTACGAAACTCAGGCTCGATCCTCGAGCTTATCCCTCGCGGCGCAAAGTCTGCTTCGAGTTGGATTAAGCCATGGCCGGTAAGTCACCTTCAGAAATTGCTCGTTGCCCTTCGTATTTCATTAGCGTTACGAACGAAATTTCACGTGGCAAAGTAGTTGCGCGCTTTGGAGAGAGAGTAGCCGGGTAATAATGTCAGCGGTGTTACAGCTCAACGACGCTTGGCACCTGTAGTGATCCGAGCCAACGTTACTGTTTTAATCGAACGCTCTCAGGATTTTTTTCCACGGCGATTTATACAAAGGTTGAGGATTACGTTGCAAAAATGTTGCTACTTCCGGAAAATGGATGTATGAGTGAAATTTACAGTTCGGCTGGAATGAAATGGAAGCTATCAATTTCTTTTAATCAAACGAATTTTCGTACAGGATTTCATCGAAGCCATGTAATTGGTTGGAATTAAAAACTCGGTATTTTTAAATCAGTTTTACAAAACGCGGAAAACCAATACTGAGTTGAAAGCTTTTACTCAAAGTTTTTTTCAGTTGCATTCGGTTGCGTGATTAAAATACTTTTACTGGATCTGCGGATCATAATTTTTATACCTTGGCAAAGTTTTCACGCCCTTCAGAAGGAGTCGCTTGTCAATAAGGGTGATTCGTCTCACCCTTCGTAGGAATATACCAGAACGGGACAGGACTGAAACGAGGAGGAAGCGAACAGTTAAAGATCCTCGACGGTCGATTGCTGTCCCTGAATACTACTTGACTTCTCCCTTTCTCAAGTTTTCGTTCGACCTAAATTCAGTCGATTAGATTCCTGGCACGATTAGAGGTTCCAACTTCGGAGACTTGGTGACCGGTCGTTATGAGCGAGCTTCTGAAACGTCGTAAGTTATGTGACTAACGAAGTTTCTTCGGGCGTTTTCGTCGCCGTGAATATTAATCGTCACGATCACCGAGCCTTCGAAATTTTCTAATTGATTCCTTGGCACGGTTTTTCGGAACATCGGATAGCGCATTAAATTTGGCACTCGATCGCTGTCGGAGCGTGAAAAAGCCAGAACAACGTGTTTTTCTCCAGATGTAGTTTCAATTTTCTGTCTGGTAGGTCCGAAACGCGAAACCGTGTGGGTAATACTAATTGAATATCAGGGGAAATGTAATTACGGTTGGAATTCATGCTCCGTCGAAGCAAATAATTTGCCATGGCATGGAACACAGTGGCATGTATGATAATCGGTGAGCAAACGAGAAAGAGAGAGAAACGGACAACGAAAATAGGAAGGAGAGTGTTTGAGAGTAACGATTGGATGGAGGGATGCGTTATGAGGATTTGGGTTAATCAGTGGACGCGACAACTGACGGAACATTACAATTTTTTATCCTTGCGCCCGAACTCGGCGGAAAAAAATGCAATTCCGCTCTTCGACAGGTCGGTAAATTTCTACCGCTGGGAAAAATGTCACTGACTCTTCCATTAGTAATGATCCGTGGAGCTTCAACGGCGCTTTTCCTATCGCGTTTCCTTCGAAAGCTGGGAAAGAGTGGAAAAGGGATGCGCTCAATTGTCTCCCACACTCCGCTCGAAATTGCACCGTGTCGACGCGTAATCGCCCCGGGGAGAGCAAGGGTTCGCCAATCGATTATTGGGAAACACCGATCGCCCGGTACACAGGGGAGGTCGCTGTTCAAAAGACACGCTCGTTGATCGCAATAGTTCAGCTCGTGTTGCAAAAAGGTGATCAAAGGGTACTTGATTCGACGCCGCCTAACGCCACAAGCAGCTGCTTCGGAATCGATAACCCGCCGCGATGATCACGCCACATTTTCAATCAACGCGTATTATTTTTTCTTCACCCCGTTTCACCCTTGTTCGCGACCAAATTACTTTTTCGCTTTCCGCGTGCGAGACGAACGAAATAATCGAAATTTCAGATCGCGCGCGATCGCGAATTTTTACGTAGAGGAGAATGATCTATTGTGGATACTCTCACACAAGAAAATTACTGGGCCATGACGACTATCAGTGATTCCAGTGATTCCAGTGCTCCAATAAATCACCGAAATTTCTGGTATAATTGCGATCAAAGGATCTCAAAAATGATGAAAATATATGCTTTGCCAGGCTTCATCTGTAGGACGATTTTCAAGCTTTTTTCTCAACTTCGACATTTTTTTTCCGCTGTAAATGAAATTTTGAAACGTTTTAAAAAAGATCGCAAGTTTTGAAAAACACCGATTTCCGAAAAACAATGTTTGTTTTCAATTTTTAATTTAAAAAATAAACATGGCAGAAAATTGTGAATGTACAAAATATAGATATCGACGATCCTTTCAGCACCGTATTTTTTATTCATCACTTTCAGCACATTTGTATTTATTCTATGACTTTACCTGTTGGTCGATACTTGTACGCGTTTCAAGCGCTCGTCCCTTTATTGCATCCGGGCCCTCAATTCTGGTTATGTCTTGTTATGGTTAGTCCCACGGTTCATCTCAGGAAGTATTAAAACGAAATTTATGATGAGAGGGTCATCGGGTCACATGGTCCAAAAGTTCACTCACTGCACGAAGATTAGACGATGGTTTTTAATTGACAATTCTGTCCAAAAGTTCGAACTCCCGTCAGCGTTGTTGCATTGTGGCGGGAAATAAGATGAGAACATTCGTTCTTTCTTTCGCCCAACGCTGTTTCGCCGAAACTGCGCTCGTTGGCTTTTTTTCTTGATTAGACGTGAACCTTTCTATTGCCGCACCGCCTCTCTGCGGTTTTGTTTGTTCATACACTCAGGTACACGTTCCCGTCTCGTTCCACGCCTGTTCCGCTTCACCAATATTTCTTTCGCTTCGAACACCGTGTTTTTCTCGCTTCATTTCTGTTTTGCTTCCCCCCGCATCTCTTTATCCCTCTCCGTTTTGCTCGCTCTCGCCCAGTTTCGTTTGCATGGATATTTGTTTAACACTAATTGGAAAATGCTTCCACCTTTCGCCTCGCAGTGTATTGTCCTGACCAAAATTAAAATGCGAACGGCGGATATCGTTTCTCCTCAGTGTCACGGACGTTACATCTTTTCCCTTGCTCGCGTTTAATGCAGCTTAGCCCCGATGTTCATTCTTTTCCGCCTTGGAATAGCGCATTTCGTATTCACCGTGGAAACTCTCATCGGGCTTGGAATTGAATCTACAATAATTGCCATAGCATTTTAATGACAAATGCAAACTCATTCCAAAGTTCCAAAAACGCCAAAGTTTGCAGAAATATTCGTTCCATTCATCGGTCTTATCAGCTTCCTTTTGGGCGTCCTCGTTATCAATAAACTGGACCATATCACTGTTTAATTGGCGGCGACAGACAGTGCCCAGGTGCTCCAGCTTATGGCCTTGTCGGATCACGCCGAATCAATCCTGGACAGTCTGGTTTGCGGAGCTTCAAACCGACAAGCTAATTTGTTGTCGCTGGTTTCGCCTGGGTGTATCGATGTCAAGCGGCCTACGGAATAGCAGGTCCATTTTATCGAATGATTTATTCACGACACAATCATTAATGGAGGAACATTACTCTCTCGTCAGGAATCAATAGCCCGACCTGGCAGCTCGTTACAATCGGTGAAGATGGACGAAGGGAGCGAAGGCGCGTCGCTCGAACTGCATCAATCGTTCGGGCTATTCAAGCACGTTTCGCCGGGACGATCTCGGACCCGTTAAATCGTGGAAACAAAACCCTAACAAACCAAAATAAATTGCACGGTTAATGTATTCAGTCTGCGAATGATTATTCCGGATCCGTCGGGCCCAGGCTGCCTGCGGCTCTCCGCAAAACCACGCCACCGCACTCCGCCGTTCCCGTTTTAGCCTGTTAGACTCGTGTACGTCCATACCAATCCACTGACCGACCCCATATTTGATCTCGTTATTCTGTCCACCCCGGTACGTCTGTTTCACGATAATCCAATTCCGTGAGGATTCGCTTCTTCCGCCGGGCTTGTCGTTCATTTTCTTTGATTGAGAAGCTCGCTTTTTTATTCCATCCACTCATGTTTTTTTGCTAATTGAGCCTCGAACAAGCTTTTTTCTTTCGGACATGCATTTTTCCGTCGACGTAAGTAATTGAAATGTGCTATCGAGCAAATATTAAATAAACGCGATGTTCATCACGCCATTAATGATGAAGTTGAACAAATCACAAAGTATAATATAATGTACATTAGCGAGAAATGCAGCACGGTATTAGGGTAATTCAGTAAGCACGTTTGACAATTCACGTGGCAATAATTAGATTCGATCGAAACGCTCGGCCTCCGTTTCATGTCCCGTATTATTGTTTTTATGACGAAAAAACTGTCCAAGCATTTCCGTCAAGTTGGAAAGGTGACGGGCGTAAGGAATTGCGATATGTAGTGTCGCTAAATTAGTTTCCAGAGCGTGAAAGACTGAAACCCATCGTAGATAAAACGAAGCGGGCAGTATTCCGTCCGGCACGTAGGACGAGTTACATGCTAGACACGTAAACACATCGACCATTTCCTTTGTAGCAGATGCGAGCAGACAGATTGGAAAACATTTGTCCTGCGTTGCTTCTTGCTCGGGATTTGACCGCGATCACGACCACGCCGGCCGATCGTTTGTTCTTTCCAGCTAAATCGGGTTGTTTGCTGCCGGGGTATTTTTTTTCCTAGATAAAATTGAAAACTAAACAAGGAATTGGCATCGCGTAAATGAAGAGGGAAGTTGAAGTTTAGTCGATGTAAATGATGAACTTTTGGGCTTGCGAATGAAGACGATTTTCGGAACGGAAAATTTCAGGCGATTCTTCACGAGCCGCGTAGACCAGTTCGCGGCATCGACCATTCTTCCGCAGATACGTGCTATTATGCCTTGCCGGTGACTCTTTTTTCCGGTACGTTGCTCCGCAGTCTCACAGTATAAATAATGAGGCGACGATAGCAGATACGAGAATATAGAATTGGGGCTTTTGCTCTCGGGTGATAGTGTTTAACGGTGCAGCGCTAATGTGATGGCATGCACTTCTGTCATTATTTATGCATTAGCGAATAAACTCTCCACGAATATTTAATTAGCAATAGAAACTCCGATGAGTAGCGAAACAATGCTCGAAAAAATTATGTGTCTTTTTGAATTAAACTAATAATGAGACCTCGAAGTTACCGTTGTTGAATAATGAACTTTAAACTGCTATAAATAACGAAATGAAATTAATTTGTTCGAAATTACAACAGAATTGTTTTTTCGATTAAATTCCCAGCGGGATATTATGAAGGAGCATTTCTTTTCCATTTCAAAGCTCTCGAAATCGAAAAAATGTTTAACTCAATTTACTAAATTAACGTCCAATTTTCGGATTTTCTCAAGTACGAGAAAAGGTTTGGGGAAACGAGAGAGGATTGGAAAAGCCCTGGCGGGGAAGAAAAAAAAGCGCGACTGAAGCGGTCCGATCCAGCCTCCGCTAGCAGCATATTGTAATGCGTCGAGAAGTTGGCGAATAAATCGAAGAAGCGTTGAGAGTAAAATTAGATAACAACTCTCGCTGGCTGCCGGCGCGGAAAAGAAGACGGGGCGAGGGCGGTGGGGTGGATGAACGGGGAACGAGGACAAGCGAAGAAGGAGTATAGGCGGAAAAAGACGCTCTTCTGAAACTTTTAAGGACCATCCTCTTATTTCTCTTTCCTTGGCCTGACACTATGGTCGACTTTCTCCAGGGCCGCGTCCCTTTCGCGCCAACTCCAGGGTCGCGTCTGCCCTCTCCGTCCGTTCACACGGCAACTTCTACCCTCGCCATTCATTTATCTAGAGCTTACATTATTAGGCGTTGCTCTGCTCACCAGCCCAACCCCATTTCCTTCTCAGCATTTGTCCGCCTCAAAGAAATAAATTGCCGCGAGAATAAAAAAGCGCTCTCGATTACTGTTCCTCCTTCTTGTTTTACTTGGCTTTTCTTTGTTTCCGCGCTCTTTGCCAGGGCTTTTTTAACCGCTTCTTTTCCCGTGTCAGAAATTTATTTATGCCACGTTGCGCGGCGTCTTGCCGCGAATCAACCGGGACACATTTAATCTCTCCCGCGTCGAGAGCTCGTTAAAAATCCTCACGCTGAAAAATCCAGCGTCGAAAATGGCGCTTTTGTTTATGTACTTTGCTCGTATTCATTCGACGGGGAATTGAATATTCAAGCGAAGATATTTCCAATTTTTCCATCCATGACTGGCTGCGGGATTGCGACTCGAGGAATATTTTTACGAATTTGCGGAGACCAATGGCAACGCTGTTGTGCTCGTAGAATGATCGCGAGGTTGTAAGCGAATCGTAAGTTCCGTTTTATTCGACGCGAAACCACGCATTGTTCCAATGATAATGCGCCGGTTATAGGGACAATAAAAAGAGATGAGTTTCGTAGTAACTGCTTATGAATATATGACCCATTAGCGAAGCGTATCCTTTTCTGCAAAGCCCCGCGTTTTAGTCGAGATTCAAATCGTGAGCAATATCCGAGCGGAAATCCACACGGATAATTTGCCATTTAAACCCGAATGTTCGGAATCAATTACTTCGCGTGCTCAAATCGCACATCTTTCGAACCTATGGATTTGTTGGGATTGCGAACTCGCGAAACTCTTGTACCTCCGATAAATTTTCTCGAAATATGAAGCAGAAATGAGAATGCATTTGTCTTGAAAAAGTCGGGATCGTTTACGTTGCGCCGGCACAAAGTTTAAAAATGAGAAGGTGGAAATAAAAGCGTCGCAATAAAAGTGTCCTCGAGTTTATCCTCGAAAAGTCGCGCGACCAAATGAATGTACAGCGTTACTTTGGAATGTTATAAATTACTCCGATACTTCCGTGGGACATTGTTTATTTTTCCCTCGTTGTCCATTCATAAAACTTTCCGCAAAGTTTTCGGAGGAAATCGCGTCCCGGGCTCTAAGTGGTTATGACGTCTGCGCCGTCGGGAAAGGTACGAATTACCAGCTAAGGGCGAAACTTTTTGTCGGTTATGAAAGTTGCTCGAAACGCGAATTTCTCGGCAAATCAGAACCCTTTGTCACTGGAACGCGACAAAGAGTTCCGAGTCTTCATGAGAAATAATGACAATTGCCTTCATTCTTTAATTCATGAACAATTTATTTCAAATCCGGAAAAATGTACAGTCCCATCTACGTCTCAACAGTAACGTTTGATTAGATCTTATGGGAAGATAAAAATGTTCCAAAATTTCGCGATGGCCTTTACTTTTGTATCGGCAATAACGAAATTGCACCGTAGCAACGTTTGACAGCGTTTCGCGTTTTAAATAACCGAGTGAATTATACGCTGCAATTTCTCGTTCATTACGGTCCTGTGTTTGAATGGAGCGTATGGTATAGGGTTACATGGGAAGATGTATTGAAATTTTTATCAGCGAGTACGGGAGAAATGCGCTGCTCCCTTTGATGGTCATAGGAGTAGGCATCCCGAAAGCCTGTTACGTAGTAGTAATATGCAAATAGCGTTGTTGGAGCGTACAGACGATGATAGGCCGCGGGCAATGCGGGAGAAGGAATGGAAAGCAGATATGAAATTCTACAGACTCGCTGGATGAATATCATTGGCTTTCAACAGATATCTTGCATGTTCTACGAAGATGTGTTAATGACGTTTAATTGCGCTATGAAAATTGCCGCAGTTCGAGGATCGCGATTTATTTCGAGCGCGGATGCGATGGCTTTTGGGAAGGATGGACGAGCTCGAAGGAGAGCTAATTGAATTTTTTCGAGGGTGGATAGACGGATAGCACAGATGATGGGTTCGACGAAAAGTCGAAAGCTGGAAGAGGGATTCGAAACACGGGATATCTCGTCGGATAAGTTGAACAGGAAGCGACGTGCGCCGGTATATCTTTTAACCAAGTAAACTTAGCGACTTGGCTCGCCTGTCTTGAGACTTGCCCCGTTCCATATCGATTTAAAACTTTAACTATCCTCATAATTACATATCGCAAAGTTCTCTCGGCCTCTGACTATTGCGAAACTGGCTTTGGAGCCGACATCCGCGCTGCCTGCCCCGAGGCACAGGTAGGTAGAGCCAAGTTTCGAAGTTTAAAAATTGTTCAAATTGTCAGTTAACCGTTAGCCGCTGGAGCTAATGGAACGTTGACCTAAGCTCGTCTTTTATTCCGCTTTATCTTCTTCTTCTCTTAATCAGAAATCTTTTTTCCTTGAAACGTGAGGAAAAATTCCCGAAGCTTTTCTCTTCGGCAATTTACGCTTGATTAAATGTAATTAAAGTTAAATTTTCGAACGGGGCATTACTCCTTGTTCGGAGAATTTTTCATTCATTAGAGACCCGGAGAATAACGGAGTTGCGATTTAAGTGATTTGCGTTAGTTGAAACGACTTTTCAACCTGTTTGAATCAGAGGATGAGAAATTTTTGTACGCTCAAACCGTTGAAGTGCGTTTTCTTTTTTTCTTTGAATTGCGACGTCGAGTTTAGTTTGAAGTAGTTGGAATACGTTGGACTGCGAATAAAAGTATGAATGCACCCCATATATAAGTAAGGCGTGCTTGAATGAAATAAATATAACTCATTCGTCGTGTTAGCCGAGTATTTTTCTTCTTTTTCGTTATGCCTGGGCGAAATGAGTGTTCCGAGGAGGGAAATACATCGACCTGAAATAAAGGGTGGCTCTTCGCGCGTGGTCTGAAACGAATGAGTGGCCCGAATCGTTCTGACAGTCGGGAGGATCGCGGGAAGATGAAAACCAGGAGGACACGGAAAACGAAAGAAATAACAGGCGCGGAGCGTAGCGGATGGTACAGGCGCGTTTTTCTCTTTTCCCGGCGCATCCGCAGCTTTTTCTTACTTTCACCGATGTAGCGTGTCTGAGCTATTTAGTTTCTCTTCCAGGCTCTTCCTTTTTTCTGACTCTTTATTTTCTTTTCATGACGAGACAGAAAAGAACATGCTTCATGGAAAATTCAAGTGAATTTATGAATGATAATACCAGAAGCGATACACGTGGTATAATAAAAGAGAGAAAAGAATATTACGCGTACAACGTCTTTTAACACGAAAAAAGATCTTTGGATTTTAAATTGAGAATTGCCGCGAACGTATCACATTTCTCATTGAAATGTTTGCGTTCGGGTAAGTAAATGCGACGTCTTAAATGAATGGCTCGGTTTATACGAGCTGGAGTGTTGGGGGATGAAAAAAGCAAATTAAGGATATTATTTTCAAACGTAGCCCCTTTATTTATGCCCTCTGGTCTGTAAAAAGCAGCTCGAGATCCTGCACTTTCCGGACTGGCTGCTTGTCACACTCGGAAATCGAAACCCTATGGGGATTATCCTGCGAATCCCAGGATTCTATGCTGGATATCCTTCTGAACGCCGGCACCTTGCAATGCTTCAGTTGCCACGACGCGATTTCCATTACTCGATTTCCGAAAGCCCACCGTGTTCCCGGTGTCTGGGACGAGTTTAAGGCGAGCACCCCCTATGACTCCGAGAAATTCCATGAGGATTTTATGCTTTTTACTTAAAAATAAATCTAACGCTTTTTTGTACTTTCTCAATTGCTTTTCTAAATCGACTTTCACGGTTTGGAATGTCTTTTCCGAGGAAATGCATTACTAATTTTTCGCGAAAGAACAAAAGAGAGAGCAACAGCGATCTTTGTCGACGAGCTATCGCGTCACAGCCAATATTAACCCTTCGATGGAAACACGACGTTTCTCCGTGGTCACGAACAGTCGAGTGTTTAGTCTAGCGTGCCTGGTGTTGTGACAATCCATTCGCGTGTGAACACAAGCCTCCACTTACACGCGCACGCGCGTTATTTTCATTTTATTATTATTCTTTATTTCAGAATTGAACTGTTGTTTGCTCAAGCAATATCGCAAAAGTTATCTGTCAGGTGGATTGGAAAAATTATTATTTACGAAATATTACTCTCGAAGGGAGGAATTTCGTATTTATATTTCGCCCAGATTTTGTTAAGCGTATCTTGAATTCGACGCGATGTATTTTATTTATATCCGTAAAGCTCGTGCACTCGAAATGTAGAAGGCTCTTGAATGTTATTCGCCGCGCTTCTAGTATTCGTCTATATCGATTTACTCTCCGGCACAAAGCTCGTTCATTCATCCTGCACTCGATCCTTTTGTCAAAGAAAACACCCTGAAATTCTAAACCGTCCGTTCTTCGCCATTGATGAACGAATTCCCCGTGTTTTTTTGGGTAAACCATCTCACCGATTGTAGTGGCTTAAACATACGTAAGTTTAGAAATCGAAGCCTTTGTCACGTAACCATCCGAACTTTTGAACGATAAAAAACAACCCTTGAGTTGTTTTTCCTGAAATGCTTTCGAAGAAAAATTATTATGTAATTGGAAGGAAATTTTCTCAAGACGAAGATAAGCAATGAATGTTTGAGAATCGAAACTCGGGGAAACTAGTTCAGCAAATCTCAATCTTGACACCATTAAAATCAATAATTCACGCACGTGCTCGTACAGGGAGTTTCGCGTAGCCCCGATACCTTCCTGGCTCCCACACGGCGTGTATTCAGTCGTACGTCAAATACCACTCTGGGTAATCGAGCGCGCCTGCGCTTCATCGCGCACGTAACGGTTTCAAAAACGAGGCGAGGAACACGTTATGCGATGATTTACGTGGCAAGAAGTTGGCCACTTTATTCATACATACGCTCCGCGTATCGTGTTCATAACTCCTCGAGCGTATGTAGAAAAAATAAAAAGTCGATTGTTGGAGGCTTTTTGCGTCGACGCGTCGTAAAATATTCCAAAAAGTATACGAACACGGAGCGTTTGGGGAAGCATGAATCACCGCTCCAGGTATGAAAGTAAATGAGATTTGTTTGAAACATCAGGAAAACTGTTACGGTTTCACACACTGTTCAAATTCATAAAGTGAACTTGGTTGAAAAACAGTTTACGTAACCGCGATGTGTCAAAAGTTTCGCCCTCCCTCCAGCGAATGCGTGTTCAATTACTTATGAAAATTCAATGGATCGCCTAATTCGAAGGTCCCGATACGAAACGTCGTACACTTAATCAGTCTAGTTCGAGTTTAATTACATTAATAACTATTTGTCGAGACGGCGCCGACTTGGACAGCTCGCAGATACGCGCCTGTTGCCTTCGGTCTTTTATTCCCGGCGCTTTTGCCCCGACGCTACTTTTCATTCTCCTTCTCTGCCATTTCCTTTTCATCTCCACTTTCTCGTTTCGTTTTATGACTCGGGACGCGCTTCCTCGGAACATTAGACGCTCGCCAATCACCGCGGGGTGCCACTATTGTCTTTGAGATGCTTGGCAGCAGTCTTCATGAATTCTGTGACGAAGACGAAGAAAAGTCTGGGAGGATATCACTTTTTTCGTTGCCGCTTCAGTCTTTATCATCAGCGAAAACACAGCATCACTTTAAACAACTCTACGTCGAAACTAAATCTCGCTTTCCGTGCTTTTCATCCATTTTATCTTGACGTTCAATTTGCAATCGCCGTTTCAGTCTCGCATCTAAGAAATAGGGTATTTTCGAAGTCGTAGCTATGAATTTCATCCTCATTACTCAATGTGTCCAAGTTTCGCGGAAAGTAGCAATATTTAGCGGCCTCGGTAAGTTTTGAACGGAGAGGTAAAACTTTGCAGTCTTCGAAAGCGTAAAAGATACGTTAGTTATCCCTTAAACTATTTCCAAGCCTGCCAAAAAGATCTCGTGACCCATATAAAGCCCATATACAAAATTATGTCCATGCTCGGACAGATATTAATTCCGATAACGACATCACGCGTCTTTGGTGAAATTCCATGCGTTTTTTGCGTCACAAAAAATACGAACGTAGAAGAAAAATCGGTATTACAGTGCTGCCATGTTTTACTGTAAAACAGAGCATTATTATCCTTCTACTCCATTACCCAGGGCGCGCCGCGGGTGTTGAGGAACCGGCACGAGGAGAAATCGAGAAAGCCGGGGCAAAAAGAGAAAAGCCAGGCAACTATGCGCAAGGGCCATTGACTCTGACACCGCTGCCTTCGACCCCTGAAATGATTTATCCCGAGATATTTTGGCATTCCAGCTTTCCCGTGAACGCTCGAATGAGCCCGTGACTCCATTTACGAGAGCTGCTTCTGAGAGTTCCATGTAATTTTCGTACTGAATTTTTCATCGCCTCGGTCGAACTTTGGACGAAATTTTTCACGAACTTGTTACCGATTGTTCATAAATACTTCAGCTTCAGGGAATTCGAACGCCGCTCTTATTTCGACGGCCTTTGGGGGTCTTATGGGGCAGAATAAAATAAAATTGCAGATATCGAAAAAGTTCCTTGGCACGGCCTTATATTTTACGAGAATGAGGGGCGGAAAGGAGTGCGACTGACGCGGTGATCTACTGCGATCCCGCATGCGATATTCCTCGGATTGTGTACGTGCCATTGCCAATAATGCGAACAACACATCCTTTACTATTGCACATGAGCACCCCTTTTGCTTCGAGAAAATTTACATGTCCTTCACGCGATGATTCCGAGCTCGGATCATTCGTCGTATTTTCCTCTTTTGCGTTAGAAAGGGCGTGCATTTTATTACGTAGATACATCAGTGAAATCCGTATGCAATCCTCGATGGAAAATTGGTTTATTACAAAATTGAAGGATCTGCAAAATTGTTGACGCAATTTTTAATTTTATTTCATTTATTATTAATCTTAAGGTGGATCGATACCTCCATATGAGTCAAAATAAAATCTAAAAAAATATAATTAATAGATTGTTACATTAGCAAAATAACGATATATATTTTTTTTGAAATGTTGTGTAACGTTTATTCCCTTTATTCTATTATTTTTTGATAAAACTATCTTATTAAAGTTTGGTCATTTGACTATGGCAGCGCATGCATGACAGCCGGGAGTAAACGGGTTAT
>JABFQM010002898.1:0-13413 GCA_022816865.1 Zelostemma sp. ZL-2020
TGCAAACCGACTGCGACACACGCGTCTCCATTATGAAAGTAAGAAACTCATGACAAAGTGGTACCCACGAACTTGGCTATAGATCGCAGCTATGGCTGCTGCGCGCGAAATTTGAATTTGAATTTATGAAGTATCTCTTCGATAAATTTTTTTAGCAAAAATAAAATAATTGTTATGGATCAGAATTGTTTAACAATGCTTAAAGGAGTGTATTATTTGTGAACAATTTCGAAATTGTGGAAACTTTAAATCCCAACACGGTTACATTATTTTTCGTTTATTTCAACAAATAGATTGTTCAAACAATTTGATTGTTTGAACAATCTATTTGTTGAAATAAACGAAAAATACAATACAGATTGTGGAATGATTTATTCTTAACCATTTTAGCTGCTCGAAATATTCAAATTCTTAAACAATAACAATCTTTGAATAATCAAATTGTTTATACAAATATAAAAATTTGGGAACATTTCAAAACTATTTCAACTTTTGAACTATTAACATTTTAAAATAATTACAATATGTAAACAATAAATTTGTTTAAAAATATTTAAAATTTTTGGACCCATTTTTATCAATTGAATGAAAGGTTTTCGTTGGGTAGGATATATTAGTAATTCCTTCTTTATCGATTTTCCCAACCAAATTATTGCAATTTCCGAGAAAAATTTATCAGTTTTTATCAATTTATCAATTTTTATCAGTTACAATTTTTTAACATTTGAACTTTCAATTTGTGTTCTAATTTTTATTTGTTGGAACAAGTCAATTATGCAAATTATATAAGAATTCGAATTTGAATTTACTGAAAAATCAGTCATTTGTCCACTGATTAACTTCAGTGCCGACATTCTCCAAGTCTGTTACTGATTCATCAGTGAAAAACGAAAATTTCACTGGTTTTTCGGTGAACATCCACTGTACTGATTCAAACAGTGAAAGTTTAACTGATTCAGTTTAAGAGAGTAGCACGTTAGAAATTGAATTACGAAATAAAAAGGATTATTCTGTTCTTTAAAGAATGTTTTTATCAAAAAGTAAAGCGTTGCGAGGCGAAATATTCACGGGGTATTCATGCTCAGCACATGTTAGATCAGATGATTTATCTCCAGCAGCGAGTCTAGTAGAGTAATGGCGTGCGTTCCTAGCTTGTAAGCGGAGGGTCCCGGGTTCAAATACTGTAGGTGCGGAATTTTACTTAGATGAAAAATGTATAGAGCTTGTTACAATAAGTGCGGTAAATATGATTACTTCACTAAGTTCGACCGCTTTGATGTTGGTCTAATCAACATCAAAGCGCTCCGAAATTTTCAACCGATATCCTGGAAAACATTCCGGAATTTCGGAGGAAATCAACTTCGAAACGTTCCAAAACGCCCCGAAATATCGGAGCGTTTCGGTGTAGAAATGGTGAGATGAACGCATATGCATTTACTGATACAAAACGATTCTAGTTAATGGTACGATATGAATGTAATGCAACATCTAATCATTTTTTTCGATCGGTATACATTATCAATAATTTTTGCAAAAGTGGATCGCTTAAACAATTGAAAATTATGGACACTAAAATTTTAAAATCGTTGCATATCGCAGAAGTGATAATTATTTTTGGACGATGAAATTGTTTTAACGATAAGTTTGTTTAAACAAATTGGAAAATTTGGAAACTGAAAAAAAGAAATTTTCGAGACATTGTTATCGATCGGGAAGCATTAATGATAATTTGTAAATGAGTTTATTGTTTGTTTATTTATCATGATTTGTTCATTACAATCTCTATTGAAGAAACCAAAAATCGGGGATTTAATTGGCAGTAATGCGGGCTCGGACCGGGCCCATTAATGGGTGCCCTCAAGGCTTCCATTCATGGGCCCGGTCAGAATACCCATTACATTCCATGCAACCGCCCGTCGGGCGTGCCATTCCGGGACCACTTTGGTATCCGGGCATGCCTCATCGGGGCCTAGCCAAGACCCGATTTCAAATTCCCGTAGGGCAGGGGGCCTTCACGATTATTTCAGACGAATTTGGTCCCTTTGATGTTGACCTCTTTGCCTCCTTTCTGAACGCAAAATGTCCTTGTTATATATCTCGGTATCCAGACCCTGAATCTGTCTCAGTTGACGCATTCACTCTCTCTTGGAAAGGCCTTAACTTTCATGCTTTTCCTCCTTCTATACTTATCCCACGAGTATTACGTAAAATTGTCATGGATAAAGCAGAGGGAGTCCTTGTCGTGCCACGATGGCCAACTCAACCATAGTTCCCTCTGTTTCGCCGCCTTTTAGTTGCTAAACCGCGTTTCTTCGAACCAGCCGAGGATTTAATTGTTTCTCCTCTTAGGAATCAACACCCAGCTCACAGATCCCTTTCCCTGGCGGCCGGAAAATTATCGGGGAAGCGTTGAGGGCTCGCCAAGCACCGGAAGCATCCTTAGATACGATGTTGGCCTCACTGGCACCTACGACAATAAAGCAGTATACGAAACCATTACGATCCTGGTGTATATTTTGCCAAGTCTGTGTTTTGTCGGCATATAACCCCGAGCCACACGAACTACTGGAGTTCTTGACGGAAGAGTTTGGTAGAGGCTGCTCATACTCGTCTCTCAACGTGACTAGATCAGCGGTGTCCTTGCTTTCGCAGAATGGAATTGGAGATCATCCTATAATTAAAAGATTTTGTAAAGGAGCGAGCACGCAGAAGCCTCCGCGTCCTCGATACGACTACATCTGGGACCCAGCTCCGGTTATATGCAAACTAGAAGGCCTTGCCCCCCACGAAGACTTGACATTAGAAGTACTCTCTAAGAAACTTGTCTTGCTGCTTGCGCTAGCGTCAGGTCAGCGTTGTCAGACCCTAGCAGCGTTAAAAAAGTCACAGATTCTATGGAACCGTGATAGCATGGTCCTTCGGGTACTCGCCCGTATGAAAACGTCAGCGCCGGGTCGGCCTCAACCTTTGTTAACCTTTCCTCGTTTTGAGGCTCGAGAAAACCTTTGTATTTTTAGTTTGTCTAAGCATTACTTAACTCGTACTGAAAATTTGCGTCCTGAGGGCTGCGATAGCTTACTGATCTCTTTTAGAAGTCCCCACAACGCAGTTACCGTTCAAACCATCAGTCGATGGATTCGCAACATGTTAGCGTTCTGTGGCGTAAGCGATTCTTTTTCGGCACACAGTACGCGGCACGCGGCTACATCTCTCGCGGCGAAAAAAGGCGTGCCCCTTGAAATGATTAAGAGAGCTGCGGGATGGTCTGGCAATTCTCAAGTTTTTGCAAAATTCTATAATTTACCTATTGTAAACGAGGGCGAATTCTTTAACTCTGTTCTAAACAAATAGAGCAAGAAATATACGTTTAGCTCTGAAACACCAATTATCCTTTATCCCCTGCCCGGCTGCATAGCCGGTAATTCGCGCTTTAAACATCTACAATAATTTATCCGGACGAGACCAACATAATTATTAGATTAAACGAACTTACCTAGTGAAGTTCAATCGTAATTATGTATGGTCTCGTCCGGATAAAGTTCCCTCTCCAAACGGTGTTTTTTCCCTCCCTAATTTAATATAAAGCGAATTACCAAGCATCTTTAAAGGAATGAGGTACACCGGGGCGCCACGAGTATAGTGGCGTCGTTCGGCGGGAAATCCTTTTCCTTTGGGCAGGATTCGAAACTGTTGTACTAAGCGTGCAGAACACGACTACAATAATTTATCCGGACGAGACCATACATAATTACGATTGAACTTCACTAGGTAAGTTCGTTTAATCTAATAATTGTATTGTTATACTGTGTATATATTGTCGTGTAGAGAATGAAAAATTAGTACCTAGTAAACGAATTAATAAGAAAAAAATTGATTTTGTTAAATGCAAGAAGCGTTAAAACTTGTTGAATTCTTAAACATGGAAAACATTAAAAAAAACTTTTTTGCAGCTTTTATAAACGATCTAAAGATAGAAAATTAATTAACTCGATTTATCAGCGAAAGCATGAAAAAAGGCTGGAAATCGCGTGGTCCGATTAAACGATTCTTTTTCTGCGTATCAAGAGATAGTTTCTCCTTCAGCAATGATTTGTACGGTAGCGAATAATTACACGGCGCAATATGCCGGCGCGTGTTAGAAATATAGCACAAAGCGCGCCCGAAACGCAGCTCGGAGGCGCCGCAAAATGCGTCTGACGCTCGACGAAGCATGTCTTTGTCTCGTAAATTAAGAAGAGCGACCTGTAGAATCAATTTTGGCGAATCAATCCTAGACTGAATTAAAGACCCGATATGTTCATTCCAACATTCGCTATAATACTACATCACGAGGACTCAAATGTCGTTCATCGTTGACTCCGCAAAGGATTGAAAACTTGATTAACGCGGCTGTGAATCTAGAAAGTGATGCTGCCAGCGAGAAAATAACCGTTTTGCGAAGCAAATAAATCAGTTGGCGCCGGCGCTTCTGTAAATAAGATTGTACGCGAACGCGGTGAAAAAAAAGTTAAATATCTCGTTCTGGACAACATAAAGTCTCCGGATAACCGAAAGCGTGATTTCAAAGCAATGAATATTCAGGGTCTTGTGGTAACGGCATTTTGAAAGTTTTGTAAAAACGCGTCAACTATCGTTAATCGCGACAATGCGCATTTTATCATGCAGCATTTCACTCCTACCAATGTACACGATAAGGCGGCACTATCTCTCCATTAATTGTCGTGCCACGAAACTTTTCGTATCGTTGTTTGCGCTCTTGTTTTGCTCAGATTTGACAAATGTTGATAATATACATCCGAGGCATCTGTTGAGACTTTTAGTTCTGCTGAAAAAATATGTACCTACCCTCCCTCAATATATTACATATATTACATTTGTCTATTTTTGTCTAATCGAAGTCGCGTGTCACCTTTCAATCGGCTCCCCGGATAAATTAATTCTTGCCTTATCCAGAGACGTTTTTGCGGAAGCTTCGAAAAGTTGGTATCAATTTGTTGGAAAAATATGAACTCGCTTTGATTCGAAGGAAGCGCTTCTCGAACGCGAAATAGCGAAATATTTCTGAAAATAGGCACTGATGCTAGTAGGATTCGTATAGGATTCGTGTAGTGTGAGAAAAGTTAGGCTGTGAATAGTTGTTTTTGAAGAATGTTGAGTGGCGTGTTGAACCGACGATTATTTGCTCATCAAGGTTTCGAAGCCCGGAAGGCCCGGAAACGCTGATGGGAAAATAATAAAAGGACACGAGCAAACCGAACGAGAGCAAATAATCGCTTTATTTAATTCAAACATTCCCCGTCGAGATAAAACGATTCTTTTATCTTTCTTCTTCGTTACTTTAGGCCTGCAGTTCCAGCGAATTATTCGATCAAATTATATTGAATTGGCGCGGGTGTATCAAGTAACGTAATTTGTTGACATGTTTTCGAAAGATAAATTTCACTCGTCGAGATATCACGATGGTTAAGACGCGTTGAAGTATGCAAATACATTGCCCGCCTAAAATACTCGAATGGTACTCGAATTTAGAAAAACTTTCGGCGACCGAAAATGTGAATACGTTTTTTATGGAATTTTTTTGCCTCGGTCAAAACACTCAAGGAAGAAGAGGCGATTCAATCCTGGCACGTTGCCACGTTGATCGGACGTTTTCGATGAATCGTTATCGCCGCAATGCCCAAGGACTCGAATCCGCCGGCGCCAAAATTCAAGAGCGCGCGAATTTTTGTGCGAATCCAAGGACGCCGTTGGCAACTTTATTAGCGCCGTAAAATTTCCGAGCTCTGCGTCGACTAATGAGAAACACGTGATATAAACTTTTACGCCCTCCAAAATAGCCGCAATTTTTTGCTCAGCAACAATAATTTATACACTCCTGCTTTTTAACAATTTAAGACTTGGTTGAAATCTTGAAAGTTGCAGTATTTTCGTAGAGATGAATGCCGTCGTGTAAACGGAGCGAGGATTTAATTACATCAGATAGAGGCGCAGCGGCAATCGCACGAAAAAATACTTCCGAAACAAGCAGCTTCGTGTCGGCGATAATTGCTATTTTTTCTCGCGACCCGCGTAAAGTGGGTCAACGAAATACTGATTTGTTTATCTCCATTATGTTTGCTCACACGACATGATATATCAATATGCGCGGCATCCTTGTTAGATACGAGCTCGTGCATCTCCAGCACTTCCTTATCTTCCGCGTCGCTGCACCAGCAGAGACTGCGTTGCAAACGGACGAAAATACAATCCTTGGATTCGCGATCTGACCAGTTGCGCGTCAAAAATCCGTGCATCGAATAACGCGAAATAGTAGAAGGCGCGATTAAAACGAGAAGCAACGATAGTAAGTATTATAGATGTATAGTTATGACTCATTTACGCTGGTCCATTTATTGCAAGTGATTAGGGACTTTTTGCAGGCGCTCTTTGTTGCGCAAAGTCGAATATTATTTATTACAATCGACTGAAGCGGGATGCATCGCTGGTTTAGAAAAGAAATGTTAATTAATTTAAAGTGATGTAATAATGTCGAATCCCAAATGTTTCGTTGATCCTGAGAAAGCTACCCGCGCGATTTAATTGCTCTACTCTAGTGATTCAGTCTGATTATATCGCGTGACACGTTTGCCGTGCGCTGCACTTATGATTATCTAAAATGTTGTTTTTTCTTCCTTTGCCGGAGAAAGTGCGACGTATGCTTTCGTTTGTAATGATGCTAGATTCGTATCAACTCTAATACTTTCTTTTGTCAGAATGTTACATTTAATTCAATCAACGGAAAATTCATCAGTTTTTTACATGAAAGTTGACGAGTCGACAAATTGCAAGGAAAAACTTACTTACTATTAATGTAAGAATTAGTTCGAGCGAGATAAATTGCACATTCCGTAAAAGAAATGCTCTGTATAGGAATGAAAAAGGGCGATTTTTTTGTGCCTATGGAGCGTGCCCGAAGAGTCGCCCTTTTGCGGGCTATGACGAGAAGATTAGGCGAATTTTATTACTCTTTTTCACTAGTGCGTTTGATACTTTTTCGCCACCAAACGGGAGGCCGATTAATGAAAATTCGGATTTTTATTCATGAAATAGCGCCATATCTAAGTGATGTACAAAATATTAGTATTAGTACTTGATCGCAGATAACTTCAGTATTATTGTCAAATGTCAAGTTCTCGTTTGCGCTCTTAAACCGATATAAGCTCAACAAGGCGGCTTGGCCGTCTTGGCACGCTCCAATGCCCAAAAAATTGCACCTTTTCGATGTACGAGACGGATGTTTCGGCTCTTGCGGCAAATTAAATGTAGGTATAAACACTTTTAATCAATTTACGAATCCGGCCTTTCCCCAGCTATTTTACGACATGAATTTGATTGTTGTTGGTGATATAAATTTAGCATATTGGCAATATTGATGTTACATTTCATTAAAGGAAAACGTATCATTTTCTCACATAAAATTTGACGAGCCATAAAATTACGGCAAAAACAACTCACTTTTATTATACGTCAGTTTAGGCGAGGAAAGAAGTTGTTCAAACTCACCCTGTTGAATTTATCGGCCGGCGAAGGGTTAATAAATCGAAGTTTATGGTTGGGGTGATTTTTATTGTTCTTTCGACTTTGCTGGCAGTAAATTTAGCTAAGAAAAGACTATTTCGCATACTCGTCACGTGTGTGAAACCTTAATTATTTGGATTGATACGACGAGAATTGTTCGTGGTGAACTTTCGCATCTCGAATAATAATTTGACCGTGTCATTTCTACAATTAATACGTAGTTTGACGGCATGTGCACCTTAGCACGTTTAATCAGATTATAAAAGTGCAATTTTTGAATTTCCATATTTTCTTCCTGAAAGTTACGTAACTTTTTTTCGAAACTTTCGGCAGGTTCATACATAATCTACGGTGAAATGAAAAGACTAATCGACTCTTGAAATTTATTATAATGGAATTATTCATTGAAATCTTATATGAAAATATTTCAAAAGTAGTTGTTCATTTTGATGTCACATTTTTTCTTTTTTTTTGCGATCTTTGTTTCTTTCTGTGCACTATATTTTTCTGGACCATGACTTCTTTTGTTGATAGCGCTTCTTGTTTTGTTTTTTTTTTCACTGTTGAGCTGTTTCTTACTGTTCTTCGGTCATCTGTTACATCTCGGAATCATCTGATAAATACTGCTTTTCCCGAGTTTGTTCCATTGGTCTAAGCTGGTCTAATTACAAGTAGAATTATTATTGTTTCCTGAAAAAAAAGATATATTATAATGCTTCTTTGGTACTTTCGATTTCGAAGAAAAGCATGCTGATTATTCTGAAACTCAGTGTCAACTATTCCCAGATAAAAATATACAAAAAAAATGTAAAAATCTTCATAACAGATTCGAAAATTCACTGCCATTTAATCCAATTTTCAATTTGCATCAAAAATATTTGACGTAGGACCATACTTTTTCTTCCTTTTGCAATTCGTCGAATTGTATTCTCGAATTTGTTAATAACGTTTATTTTAGTAATTCGAAGAGTGCCGTGTATTTTTGAAACTGTAGTAAGCGAGGAATGCAATAATTCAATGACAGGGTAAATAACTCTTTCGCGTTTATTTCCGTATTACAAGTCCGAACTCCCCGGTCTCCATGAATATCGCGTGCAGCTTTCATCATGCTCTCCATTGTCTCCCGCGAGTTCCTTGATCTTTCGCGAAAAACATGGTCAAACAACTTCTAATAATACGCCACGTACTCAACGTCGGCGATCAAAGTCAATTTCCAATTTGCCCCTTAAAAATTAGATTAGCCGATGACGCGTCGCGGGATTTGCGCAATTTTCGATAAGTCCCCGGCGAGTCGTGCCAAAGTCTTCTTCGATGATGAAGATGGCGGCTTTAATTCGACAAACATTTCATTTCTGCCGGTGTCGAAACAACGCGGCCGATGCCGGGGCAAGCCGAAAATACGAAGCTCCGCCGTCCCCCCGTGCGCTGCTTAAATCGCACCACAGAAATAACTCGGAAAACACCTGGCAACCCGGTGCGTTCTGCATCATATACCGCGCGATCGCCCCCGGAATGCTCGGCAGCGGCTCGACACATCCTTTTGGACGTGATTCACGACACAGGCAGCTACGGCATTTCTTATTCGAAAAAAGCACTCGTCAAAATCGCTCGCGACGATTTTGAACCCCGGCCAAATTACGGCATCTTTGCTTATCGAGCTGACACTGAATTACCGTAAGCGCGATGCCTCGTCATTCGGGATGATTGATGGAACGGCTTCTTTTTTCCTCAGATTCCATTGATACGTTTCGTGTCGCGATTTGTTACGTGATTCACGAACTTTCCCAAACATAATTTATTTCATTCGGAATAATTTTGCGACAGTCTTCGCGAATGCTTATAATTGTGTTACATATTCTGTTAATCTCGAAACAGAAGGAGGGGGAGGGGAGGCAGGGGCAAATTTTTCATCTCGTAAAACTGTCTATTTTTATAGCCAGGAAATGATGTAATGATGGGAGCATTTTTTCACTTCGAACGGTTACGATAATTACGTATTATCATTTTCACGAAGATGAATATGTTTTTTTTATTATTCATGCGTGCTCCAAATGGCATTGAATAAGAATGCCTTGTGATTTTTTTAATAATATTGCCAACTATAAAAATGTTGAAATACGAAATTGAATGGACATGTTTATGTCTTGGCATGAAATTCTGAACTTTGATGTGGAATTTGTATTTGAGCCTCGAGTGTTGAAGATTCAACAGAGTAAGATTAAAGCTTAACAAAACGATTTCGTTGAATCAACAAAATGTAAGAGGCCACTTGTAAAATTATATTAAAACTAGTCGGAATCATCGTTGAAATTCAACAATAGGTACCATTGCTCAATCTAGCGGTATTTCACTCATTCGTTCTATGAATTGATCGTTTCATCCTTTATGTTTGCTCCGATAAAGAGGGCGTTTTTCACTCTCAAAAGTGCGATCTCACTTCAAAAAAGTCAAGTATAACTCGTAGAATTGCAGAGAGAGCGTCTGCTGCATCGAGCTTCAGTTTCAGAAGTCGATTTACCCCGTTTTTGCACCGAGTTGTAAGAAAACGAGGATGTTTTGGCACTTTGATTTGACCAATCGATCTGCCGGCTCATAAAACCCCTACATATTATATTATAATAATATAAGAAAAAATTAAAAAAATGGAAAATTGGACTTGTTCCGTTTGTAGCATTTACCGATACAATTGTGAGAATTCAAAAAAGTATCAAGTTTCTTTGGAAAATTGTTGTTCAGCACTGAAAAATTCACTTTGCTCAGATAAGAATTATTGGTCAGGAACATTCGAATTTTTACGAGGGTGAAATTAAATTTTAATTGGAGAGAAATTAATAACATGCATTTTATAGAACTTGGATTGTCTTTGCCTGAAAAAAAGGAAGAAAAATACGTGCACCTCGTAAGAAATAAGAAGAAAAGAATATGATTTGAAAAGAAAAGGTTGAAAAAATTCTGCAGAATTGCAATGAGTTTTCATTGAAACATATTACAAATACAAATCTTCCTGTCTTACGCGTAACCGTAAATGGTAAAATGATAGTCATTCTACGACAGCTTGTTACTACACTGACGTACGATAGTATTGCAATGCAATGAAATCCGAGGCTTAGTAGTTCAATGAAAGGTTACACTCCTCTATTAGGGTTGACCATGAAAGCCGGTCGCTCCACTTTGAAGAAACAAATTTCAATGAGGTTTTCTATATAAATTGCAAATGGGCTCGTTGACAGACACGTGGAATGAACAATTTTCACTTTTTCGATGCGGTACAGCTTCGTGCAATCAATCAAGCACATCATGAAGTGGTTGAGTAAAAAATGATGTATCCATTAATCGCAAGTTTCAATGAAAACGACTCTGTATACTTGAGACAAGAAAGTCGTGCGAAGAAAGCTCAAAGTGTATATTTGTGATCACT
Organism: Zelostemma sp. ZL-2020; assembly: GCA_022816865.1. Lineage (NCBI taxonomy): Eukaryota > Metazoa > Arthropoda > Insecta > Hymenoptera > Platygastridae > Zelostemma > Zelostemma sp. ZL-2020. The sequence goes on from JABFQM010002898.1 coordinate 10,976, forward strand.
TGCACTGGCTAATTTCCAATGCGAAAATACCAGAAATTCTTCTGGCGCTGTTTGAATATTCGACTTCTGCATGCGCGCGGGTCGACGCACGCGGCAACTTTCGACATTAATTCTTGGTATTGCCGTCTCTGCAAAATGCATCGCGAGTCGCCTCAACTATGGTTATTATCGTTTGTGTGATTCTTCAAGCTCGCAATTGCGTGAAAAATCGTTTGGAAAAATTCGCGATTCAACGGTTTTTACGCATAATATATATACGGAAAATAGCTCTCAGAACCTAGTGATTAAACAATTAATCGGTGATTTTTTTTCCACCCAAGAACCGTTACAAGCGTAATTGGCAAAAATCTTTTCCCAAAAGCCACAAAATTCACAAGCAACTACAAAAAATGCAAAACTTTATCGCCATTTTTCTACTCTTTTGTAGGTTTTTACTCTTTCAAGCAATTAGTTTGTTTGAAATTGCTGAAATTTTGCATTGGTCCTATAAGAATTATTTTGTTATCAACGCTTATCGCAAATTGCATCCAATAAAAATTGTGATAATACATAATATAAGATTAACTAGTTGTGAAAATTAATGAAATATATAATGAGCAAATTTCAGAACGACTGGATGGTTCGAGAGAAAATAAATACTGCGGTCCAGGGAAAATGACATTTTCGGACTGGAAAAGCTTGAAAAGTCAGTAAATTTCACGAGAAAATTCAAGCGGCAAATACAAATTTCAAGCGTACATAAGTTTTGCTCGAATAATACCGTAATAATAATTACGTGAACACAAAACGCTCGGGGATATAACAAGACCACGTCGGTTCGTGCAAATCGTCATGCATGAATTCTCACAAACGTCAAAACAACTCGGGACTCGATCTCAGAAGTTAATAAAGTTTATCGTCGTCGTTATTTCGAAATAAATTATTCGCAATTATTGCTTCTGACGCCAGGGCTTATTTTCGTCGCGATCTTAACGAACAATGGACGAGTAATTTTTGCGCCGCGCGTCGAAAAACTTGGATTTGGCTCGAGTTGCAAAATGGTCACGTGAGCGAGGTCGGTTTTTGGGTATTCGACTACTACGCGACTTCGCTGTTCGAGCAGATTCAGGTCGAAGGTTTCTATTTCCGAAGTGTGTATTCTTGTTCTGGCAAACCCGATGAACCTCTCTCCGCTCTCGGATACCACGCTATCGCCAGATGTTCTTTTGCACAGCGTTCGATCATCATTTTATCGAATTTACCTACAAACCAATTTCTCACCTGTCTTTCCAACTCGTACTCTTCATCTTTCACACGCCTTTTTTCTATCAAACATTTTCTTTTGCGTCCTAGGAACAAATGTGATAATACACATTCCAACATCCGAAATGTGATTTGAATATTCTTTAATTTACATACCTAATAAGAATTATTTTACAGAAAGTTTGTACTGTAATTCGTCAACTTAATTGGACGGACGAGAAAATCGAATATCTAGAAAAGTTGATGTAATATCAATATTCTCTTGAAATATGAAAAAAAAAAGGAAATTTCTCTCGAGGGTGAAAAAATGCACATATACAACCTAACCCTCGGAGTTTTGTCAAATTTTTCTATTGAAATTTGAAGCTGTTTAATGTTTGAACACGTAAGACAGTACAGTATAAATCGATTGAAACGATAAACGTTTCTCAAATTCGACTGATATAATTGACATTGTGTCGCTTGAGCCAATGAATCAGCGACCTCGTACTCCGATGATGTAATCGATTGCCGCTTGTACAAGGTACAAGCGACACACACAATGTGTTTACGGCATCTGAAAATCATTTTAATTCCTCCTCATTTTCCCTCGTGTCAGCGAAAAGACCTCACATATCACTTGCAACCGCAACTGCAATATTACAGCACTACATGGTACTTGTCATGTCTTAAAATTATCTCGGAAAGATTACGAGCGTTAAAAAAAACGTGAAAAAAAGACGCGCAAAAAATCATTACAAATTGATAACTTCCTGTAATTACATTTGTAATTATCGCAATGTTCCATCGAAGAATAAGGAATAGGTATAATGCGACCGCCGACGATGGGAAACGCGCTACGAAATATACATATATATTTGTTTTGAAAGCGATCAAGATTACCGCAGCCACGTTGAAATCGTGGCAAAACAGCTGCTGCTATCATCCGGACTCCGGATTCCGGTAATCGATGAGCGACACTGACGCGAAGCTCGAAGCGCTCGAGCTGGCTCGAACGAGGAGCACGCACGTTATTTACCTCAAGGTAAATAACGCTGTTTGCGAGCGATCAGTCGTCGCCCGGATAGCTCAGTCGGTAGAGCATCAGACTTTTAATCTGAGGGTCCAGGGTTCAAGTCCCTGTTCGGGCGTTTTTTTTTCTCAAACCTTCTCATTTGTCATATTAGTATTTTTCGTATGGAATTTCATTGCTTCCG